>JAQQZT010000009.1:11177215-11187880 GCA_030068275.1 Clarias platycephalus | reverse complement strand
TGTGTGTGTGTGTGTGTGTGTGTGTGTGTGTGTGGGTGTGTGTGCGTGTGTGTGTGTGTGTGTGTGTGTGTGTGTGTACACATTCACCAGCCACTTCATTAGGTATATCTTGCTAGTCTTGGGTTGGCCCCCCCTTTTGCCTTCAGCACTGCCCTAATTCCTTAGAGATTTTGGTCCACATTGACATCATAGCACCACAGTACTGTCGTTGCTGCAGATTTGTCGGTTGCACATCTGTGATACGCATCTCTCGTTCCACCACATCCCAAAGAGGCTCTGTATTGGATTGAGATCTGGTGTCTGTGGAGGCCATTTGTGAGTGAGTGAATTCATTGTAGTGTTGAAAAAATCAATTTGAGATGATTTTAGCTCTGTGACTTGGCGTGTTATCCTGATGGACATAAGGGAATGGGCATGGTATGGACAATATTCAGGTAGGCTGTGGGATTTAAACAATGCTAAATTGCTACTAAGGGGCCCAAAGTACACTTATTACCAAAAGAAATTCCCCACATCATTACACTACCACCAGTCTGAACTGTTGATAATGGGCTGTATGGATTCATGCTTTCATGTTTTTTTGTATGAAATTCTGACTATTTGCATGCAAAAGAACTTGAGACTCATCAGACCAGGCAACATTTTTTCGAATAATTTGTTAATTAGACAATGCAAATAAATTTTATTTAAATAATAAAACAGCACTTTATGAAATGTGGGATCTTATGCACATACAGTACACAAGCAAGTGTTTTATGTTGCCATATAATAAAGATCTACATCCACACATTCTCAGGCTTAGTTTTTCCCAGATGCCACTACATCCTGAATCTGCAATGCTGCGGTGCTGACTCATTTTTGACACATTTCCTAAAGGTCCTCATGTTATTTTTCAATGAATGGTGCAGAGCAAGTACAGTTAAGACAACAGATAAGCATTTGAACATTACAAATTTATCGGCCGACTGAGAGCTGAATTCAAAGTCATTAGCTCTAACAAATAATCAATATAAATCTTTTAATGAATTTAGTTTTTATTTTAATAGGCAATGGAGGTAATGCACCAGAAACACTTACTGCACATCAGTGGGTATCTGCTGCAGTTTCGTCTGTCACTTTCAGGCTCATGAAATGCCTCACTTGTAACATACTAAACTGATATTGAAGGCTAAGACACATCAATGCAACAATAGATGAATAAATAGATCAAATATTTAAATTTGGCAAATTGTCTAGACCATAGGAGGAGATGCTGTTACAAAATCAGGAATAGCCATTTTGAAGAAATGCACTTACTTTCTCAGCACACACAACAACCAATACCCAGACAGCTCACATAGCACTCACTGACTGAACCCCCTATAGATACTATGGTGGTCACTTCCCAGGGTTCCTGCATGGAGTGTGCAGAGAGAAAGATGGATGTTCTTCCTTAAGCAGGTCATTAAGCGGGTGAGCAAATATTCCCTGAGCCATTTTTAAAATGACAAGCCTCTCCCTTTCAGAACGAGCAAGGGGACAATGGGATAAACAAATACCTTTTCCAGAAAAACTCTTTCCATGATCTCATCTACACCTTTAACCTAAAGCAAAAATTTTGGGAATCTCATGGAGAAATTAAAATAGTGTTTAGAACATCTGGGAATTATTTATATATTTTTTTATACCAACTGTGTGGTGACCTTACAGATCAAATGTATAATTTTTTTGTATGGAGGTCTCCACCTGAGATTCACAGTTTAAAAAAATAAAATAATAAAAATTTATTATTATTATTATTATTTTTTGTATAATTAAGGGTTCTTACATTTCTACAGAGATTTTACAGTCTGATAGCTGGGCTCATATTGTAAGTTCTCCCAGAGGAGCAGAACAGAAGAATGTTAAAGGGTTTTGAATTCAACCTGTTTTATTGTGTAAATCTCTCTATCACAAGTTATTATACAATAGTTAGTTCTGCCCAAATAATCTGATTGGAAGAGAAGTTTTCCACAAGTGGTGATAATGGACGATAACTACTGTACAATGAAATTTTTAACTTTATGTATCACTCCGCACCCCAGGTGTTCTAATAACAGTTAATTACTACACTAACTAGCATGGTGGAAAGTAGTTCAGTAAGGTGTGCCTGCCAAAACCCAAATTCAAAAGCTCTCATGGAAACACTTTCATCAAGGAAACACATCTGATAACGTTATGTCATTTAAACAACACTTTATCTCCTTAATAACTGCTTCCAAGTTGTTCCGCATTGCCTATGAACCGTACATGTTTTTTTATTCACAGGAAAGGTGAGATAAAAAGCTAAACAACATCTAAAACAAAGTTGAATTCCAAATCCCTCTCTAACCCCTAATCCAGGGCCCTACTGTGTGTCAGACAAGTGAGGATTAAATCCTGGATCCTGGAACTTAACTGAGTTGATATTCTTAAGCAGAATACGTGGAGATATAAAGAGAAAAGATTTACAGGACTGTCTGCAACCTTTGGGCTAAATACTGTACTACGAGTAAGAATTTAAAACTACTTTCACCCTGCTAATTACACTAACCATCTGTTGCCAACTCCACCAGTCTTGGAAGGATACATGTTGGTGAAGCTAAATAATTTGTAAAATAAGCAAACAGATCTAAAAAAAAAAAAAAAAAAATCTGTTGATAATAAATGGAATTTGTGGAACTGTTGTATAAAAGCAATATTACACTCAAGGTTGTGCTGTGGTCATGGTGCCTACAACTGCATTGCTGTGCTGATATTCATTACAACAGCACTTTGTGATATTGCTTAATTATATAGCTAGATGTCTGTTTCAGTTTTTTTTATTTTTATTCCTGTGTGTATAAATAAACTAACTGCAACCTTTTTACAGTATTTCAAGATTTAGTTTTTCTAGTGTGAGAATTTTGGTGTCAAAATTATATATAAAAAAATAATAAAGCATTCATACTTTTAAAACATTTTGTTTTAATAATCAAATGTATGTACAGATGACCTTATGTATGTACTGTACCTTAACAAAAAAAAGTATTCATTTACGAATCAATGTCTTTCTTCAGCATTATTATAGTATTATACAGAATGATGTGATTTATTTTTTTATTATTTTCTTATTTTACAAATGTATTATTATTATTATTATTATTATTATTATTATTATTATTAGTGTATTTTTGCTTGTTTCATAGTTTGCTTAAAGAATTGCAGCTAGGCTTTATTCGCCATTATTACTTGCCATTTTTCCTTTTCTTCTTGCCCCAGTGGTAGTCCCTTGCTTTCCTATTATGTTGGTTCTCTTTTTAAATAATCTGCTGCAAATTGCACATTCGCCTCTGCACTTTTCTAACTCAACAGCACTGGATCTCACTTAAATGACTCTTAATCCAAATATAAAATTTTGCTTTTTGAACTTATTTTCATCTGTCTTGGCCTAGTGCAATCTCTCATCAGTTCCAAACATTTTTTGCTCAGTATGTCAAATTGTTGTATGCAGTTAGGTTTGGATTTGTTATGCATCTGTCTTGCCATTTGTAGGCCTGTGTATCCTGTTTTTCTTAAATTATGCATATATTGCTAAACCCAATTCATTTAGAATTTAGATTGATAACACTCACAAAACAAAATCCGGTGAACAACAGTTTTGTGATGGAAAGGCCTTGTAGATAAAGAAGTTCAGAGCAGAAAATCATCTGAGAAACTTTCCTATCAAATTCACATTTTGTGATATTTAATTACATCACTCCCTGCTCTGTCCCTACAGCCGTCTTACAAATAAACATGGACATTTGATACATTGAAACAATCTGTAGGGTGAGTCTGACAAATGGGAAGAGATGGTATTAAAATTTTTATCTTAATCACCAAGACAGAGATTAATTGTTCAGGCTTTTGTTGAGTTTGGCAGCAGAGCATCAGGGGGGGATGAGGGCTCCATTGTAATTTGGGAAAGACAGTAAACAATTGGCCTCATGATAACACTACTTTAGGAGATACCCATTCACTGAACTTCAGTTCCTAATCATAACAATATGTCCTTGATGGTACAAGTTTCCATACACATCACGTACATATGAATGATGCCTTAAGGTCACGGGTGTAAAGTAGTGATCGGTTTTCATAAACCATCAAGAAACACTCCCTTATTTTGTGCTGCTCCACAGGAGGAATTCATCACAAAGAAACTGCACTCTGTTAATATCTCTGGCAAAAGTGTCAGTAGTGTGATAATCACAATTTAAATACCTTATAAGGACACAGAGTGTGCTTAGTTTATGCATCTCCCAAAATTCAGCATCGATGTTTGTATTGCATTCCTTCACTCTCCTGCCAGATCTTAATGCATCCTCAAAGGTAGGCTATTTACTGGATTAGAACGGACAGAGAGAGTGAGTGTGTGAGACAAAAGAGGCGGAGAGAATACCCAGATGTTCAACAGACCATGTCTGTATATTGTTTTGTTTTTTTGCACTCATCAGTGTTTTAAAAGCAGTCACATCAGGGACAAATGTAGTTCTAATTGCAAAAACATTTGCTAATAATCACTTGTACTTCATATTTTCCTATTTTCTTCCTGCTGCTTGTTTCTTTAAATACAGTATATATTGAAATTGGCAGGATGTACCCTGTCCAGGATGTACCCTGCCTCGTGCCCTAAGCCTCCTGGGATAGGCTCCAGGTCCTAAATACAGGATAAAGCGGTATAGAAGACGAGTGAGTGAGTGAAATTAACATCCATCATTTATTCATTTATCTACTGTAACTGCTCAATGATGCAGTAAATGTAAAGGTGGAGAAAAGGTGGAGAACTTGTTCGCACCCAGAAGTGATAAATCATAGATAATCCACCTACCTGCATGTTTATGGACAGTGGAAGGAAACATCAGAACCAGTAATATATACACTATCCTTGTGAAGTTGAGAAAATATGTTATAAGATGTAGTCATCTTGTTCAATCTAACAATCTTAATTGTGCACTTGAAATCAACGACAGTCTGCATATGACATTACCTCTACCTTGGAGTTCTCTTACCAATATTGCTACTTGCTCTGTGATCTGGCTCTTTTTTTCTTTCATTCTTTTTTTTTTCTGTTACTCTTTGCCAGACCCATGGCTTTTGGTAAGTCGTTCACTCTTTCCCGCAATCCAGTTGAATAACAAGGGCCTTTGCCACACCATGGCAGGAGAAAGTTAAAGTAATACGCACAACAGCTTAGTCATTCACATAGCCGCTTTTATGTTTCACTATGATGCACATGGACTTAATTTCCCTGCTGCTGCCTCAGCCCTTTCCTATTGATGACTACTAGATGATAGCCCTGGACTTCGTGTTGTAGTCATGGTTTAATGTAAGAAAAAAAAAAGATTTTGGACTGTGGATCCAAAGTGTGGATTAAACCTTGTGGCAGTTTTTTTTTTTTTTTTTTTTTTTTTTTAATATGTGAAAGTAGAGTGAAAATATGTTTCCTTGTTGTTCATGGTGGAATCAAGCTGGAACTGAAGACTGAAATACACCTGCTTTTTATCCTGCAACTATAATGAGCTCAATAATCCTTTAAGAGAATCATTTTTGTGGGATGAATCCGCAGCGGTTCACAAACACAATGCCACGTTTAATCTCTGCAGCAATCTGATCTTCTCGTGATAGCACCGAGGAGGTTTTGCTTGAGTCATTCAATACCTCTCAGGCCCATTCTCCTGGGGGAAATCAGCTTTACAAAAAGAGTCAAACAGACAAATAAATAAGTCAGCAGCCGAATAAATCAACCCTCCTTCAAACTAGGTGCCCAGTACAGCCATGGAGGGGGGAGGTGTGAGGTGAAGGAGAGCAAGTCACCTTGGAAAAAGAAAAGGTCTCAGTCTCATCCATTATTCATGCTAAGGACATTGCATCTGGGAGCTAAATCTCAGGAGAATAATAAATCAGACAAGGCTATGGATCATTAAAAAGATGCCAGGATGTATTTCTTTTGTGATTGCAGTATTTATCTGTGTCTAATAGTTGATCGGAACTCATAGGGCACGAGATACAAATAGGACTCCAGAGGGCAAACCAAGATTGTACAGCACCCTATGAAAAAAATAAAATAAATGATGGCCATAGTTTGTATACACTGGTTGGGGTTATGGGTAAATGTATAGAGAAATCATAATGTTTTCTAAGTAAGTGTTATGTCCATTTTCGTAAGCCACACCTGTATAATTTATTCACAGGGGTGAAAGGCTAGATTCTTTATTCTTTTCTCTTTAGCATTTTATTCTCAGGAGATAGTGAAAGATCCGAGCTCCCAGTCGATGAAAGTGTTTGACGTTAAAAAGTGAAACCCAGTCGAAGATATACAGCTGTATTGGGAAAATTCGTGAGTATAGGCAAAAAGAGGGAGAAAACAGACAAATAGGTTCATGCTAGTAATAAAAACCAGAAAAAGAAGAAAAGTAATATTCACTGGCTTCACAGAGGATAATATTATTCATATCAGCAGAAAAAACATGTCAGGTACAGTGGGATGGACAGCAATAAATGAGTTCAGGAGGGATTTTTTTAGGTACAGCATCAGCCTCTAAAGTAAAAACAGATGGGAGTGTAATGTGAATAGTTTCCACTTGAACTTTTCGACTCTTGTTTGTGTTACCCTGGGTTGTTTTGTCCAGGACTCTCCAGTCCACACAGCAACTCAAATGAGATTCAGTGCCTCCGTGCAAACAGAACTGCGAGGTCAGGACGTGGGAAAGTGATGGGTTTCATATGCAGACACGTGCACGCAAGCTAAACACAAAACAAAACAATGTAATCTAACTGTACAATTGATATGTGACATGTAAATTGAGGAAATTTGCAAGTATAGACCAAGTCCTAATAACATGAGGAGTAATTGGGGAACTAAAAAGGGGAGTCTTGGGTTTCAGGGAGCTCCTGCTTAAACAACTAGTCAGGCAGCCCCCAATTGAAAAAGTAGTAGGATGAGTACCTTGAGTAGGTGCTGAATAGCAGTGAGAAGATGGGGAGGTGGTTGGTGTGAAAACTGTATGATGTAGAAAAATGCGAATTATTTGGAAATTTGGCCATGGTATTTCTGTTATGTTGTTGCTTGATTTCAACCACAGCGCTTTCCTAAATACATAATTTTTTGCTCTTAAATTCTTGAGATCCGAATGTCCTTATATGAGGACATGAAATTTTTGAGCAGCAAGGGGCGTCCAATTCAAGCCAGAACTTGAAATGAAATTTCTTGTGAAAGAAGGCATAAAACTGTTTAGCATTTATAGGAGAGTTCAATCACAGTACAGTGACGAGCCTCTTAGCCACAGTAAAATGCTTGAATGGTGCAAACATCAGGAAAAAAAGGGCCTACTTTAATATCTAAAACCCATAAGAGTTAACTGGCTTATAGTATGTCTGCTTTAAAGTGATTCATCTTTAATGGTTTTGCTGAAAAGGTTCGGAAGTAATAGTGATTTTCTTGCTTTACTCTGAAACCTGAGATATAAGATGGAAAAAACTGGCATTCAGTGTACTGTAGGACTTTTCATATGCTTTTCAATATGAATGAAGCAGGCATAAATCCAACTATTATGAGTTAATATACATAAAAATTACATATAATTTTCATATTGTCAGTGAAGCATACATCTATTCATAAACCTTTACATTCTTGCCTGTTTCAAAACAGTTGTCAAACTGGTTTTGTATTACTGTATGCGTTTGACAGGTTACTATGTTAATTCCATATTTACCCCTCCATCCGTATTTTATCAAGTCAGAGTAATAGAACTACAGTATCATTGTATTTTGATGACTTTTACATACATGTCAGATGGTTTTCTCTAATGAGTCTTGGATCCTCTTGATGTCAACTTGTCATCTTTGGAAGATTATTTTTTTTTATTTCTTGCCACTGTGTCCTTAGCTTTCTCTTTTTTAATATTAAATCTTTCCTCTGCTCTGCGGGTGTGAATTTTGCATGTTCTGCTTCTGCTTGGGGGGGTTTCCGGTTCTCTCCCACAGACTCCCAAGACTTCTTGTTGGCTGATTGGTGTTTCCAAACTGCCAGTTGCGTGTGCTTGTGCACTGGGACGAGCTGACACTCCTTGATAGGCTCCAGGCCCTTTTTGGCCCTACAAAAAGTGATACAGAAATTGAATGCATTAATGAATCATATCTCCAAGCGCCCAGTAGCTGTTTATAAAAACAAAACGTTATAGTTATGTGCAAATATTTATTTGTTGAATTTTATGTTGCTAAAGAGCCATGGAACCTTGAGGTCCAGGCAGTGAACATTTCTATGTAGTGTTGGGATGAGATCATTATCCTATTTTCTTCTGGGAAGTTCTTGATGTGCCATTTTCCCCATGACATTTTAACAACCATATGTCCTGCACATTTCAGTGTTTACCGAGCTTTAATACACCTCCAACTCAAAATAGGATTCAACTAACTGATTATTTTGAGGTGGTGTAAAGCAAAAATACTATCTAGATTAAGCATTTGATATTGATATATATACGACATTGACTTTTTTCTAATCAATGCACTTTACAATTCTTGTGCCACAAGAACACTTATGTCTCAAAATCATTTATAGGGATTACAAAAGTTCTTACAAAAAGGGAAGGCAGTGGGCGCAGCTCACACAAAAGAGAGAAGGAAGGAATATTCACTAATATAGTACACCAGTTTTCTCCACTTCTATTCATCTTGCTTTTTCACTCCCCAGCATGACTGAGGTCAGAATTTGCCAGACGTGGAATGCTAACAGTAATTTGTGATAGGTAGATATGGGAGTTGGAACCTCAGGGTCAGTGTTTATAGCATTACAGATGTGCAGTAACATATTACGTATTACATGCAGCTAAATAGGTCTGGGTCTAAAAATGCTCTTTATCATGAAAGTAAAGCCTTTCTGGATGGCTTTTTAAGACACGAAGGTCAACTGTTCTGGAACAGTTCTTTCAAGAACAGTATAAGTGTATTTGCAAAATCCATCAAGCATCATGATGAAACTGGCTCTCATGAAGACCATTTCAGGAAAGAATGCAGAGGTGAATTTCATTTAGAGTTACCAGCCTAAAAAAAAATCACCATTATTTTACTATATAGGACAGACCATATACTGTACAGTAGCAGGATAATTCAATTCAATTCAATTCAATTTAATCTGTATAGCACTTTTAGGATCATGCATCCTGCGACTTTGCAAATTGTTCAGGAATGGTTTAAGGAACATGAATTGAAGGTTGCCTTGACTTCCAAATTCTCTTAATTTTCTAAGATGTGCTGAACAAAGAAGTCCATCCACAAAGGCTCCACATCACAACTTGCAGGACTTAAGCCCCTTTCCACCTAAATAAACGAGGTGCTAGTTCATGTCTGGTGCTAGTGACAGTTCAATAGCGAACCTCTTAAGAACCAATTTTCTTTTTCCATAGACTAGAGAGTCACGGCATTACTGTTCATCACTGTATATGTCCATGTCACTATATGTAGTATATACAGTATATGTCACTGTATATATCTACTTTCCTGGCAATGCTAGCAGCTATGCTAGCGCCAATGCTAAGGGCAATGATAGTGGGAATGCTAATGGCAAAAAAAATGCTAGTGGCCAAAGAAATGCTAGCAACAAGCACAACAACAACAATGGTGAACTTCAACATGGCTTTGCGAGCATTCATGGTTTCAACAGTAATAGAAAGAGTTTGAACTGCCCATTGCATATCGAGTCCATTTTTAAAGATGGCGGTTACAAAGTTTTAGTTGCTTGTGATAATCCCACCTTCCAGCCCCTGACATAAGTGGTTCTTTGTTCTAGCCCAGCAAAGTGCTGGTTCAAATTTGGGTGCCTACACAATATTAGACAGGTGTACAATACTGTGCAAAAGCCATAAGCATCCAGTGTGTTTTTAGTTCTTAAAATTTTTATTTATGACTTTATTATTGAGTACAAAAACATTTCTGATTTCCAAACATCAATATTCCATCAGAAAATTTAAAGAAACAGAAAAATATATCTACGACAGAAAAGAAAGCAGAATATAAGTGAACTCTTTTTAGACAAAATACAAAATAGAAGCTGCTGGATTTTGCATTCAAAAAAGGAGCAGGTACAACAGTCAGTCCCCAGATAAACTGTGTGTGGCTGGAGGATGCTCAGTAAAACTTAGTAACTAATTTTCTTATAAACCTGCACAAATTGTACCTAACACTAAAGGGTCCTCAACCAAATACCGACTTTGTTTAATTAATTACTGTTCATTAAGTACTAGACTTTATAGTTTTTTTTGTGCATTTTAAACTGTATTGTATTCATACACTGCCCAGCAAGTGCCTTAAGAGGATAATTACTGCGGTAAATAATATGGTTCCACTGGCAACAAGTATCCCTTTTTTCTCATTTCTTAAACAACCATGTCAAAAGACATATCCTGTAGTTGTGGAAAATATGTTACCCTGTCTCAGAAGCATAAAATTATTGTCCTGTATCAAGAAAACTAAGGAGATTGCTGAAACTACTAAAACTGGATTAAGAACTGTAAAATTCCTTATTAAAAAGTATAGTGAGTGATGAACCATCATCTGTTTAAGATCATGCCACAGCTCTCACACACACACACACACACACACACACACACACACACACACACACACACACACACACACACACACACACAC
>JAQQZT010000009.1:11164609-11174714 GCA_030068275.1 Clarias platycephalus | reverse complement strand
GTATATATCAGTCTGCAACTGCAATCTCATATATTTATATTGTCCAGGCAGTTTATATATACAGTATATAATTGTAAGCTATTAATCTTCATATTGTCACTTTAATGCTACATTTCACATCCAGAAGTATGTTTATATAAGTAAATTCAGTCAGTAAAATTTTCAGCAGTTAAAATGAAAAATAAAGCCAAAGAAACCAATCCTAAATTGATTCATTCCTAATGTGAAGATTTTCCTTGTTTCAAAGCCATCTTAAGCCAAGCCACAGAATCCTCCTTTCTATTTTACTTTGGGCATTTCCCCAGACACCCAAGGAAATATAAGAACCTGGAAACAAGAGGCATACAGTAATTATTACCAGATACCACATGACCCTGACTCAGCTTTAACACACATGAGTAATGAATCAGTCAGAAAGCTTTCAGTCCAATAATAAAGAAACAGTTTACATTTTTCTGACTTCAATCAGAAACTGTAATCCATCAAATGATTTGTGGCTCATTTCACACTGATCTTAATGCTTATTCTGTTCTTAATGTCAAATCTAGCTACAATGAAACTGTAGTAATATGATGTGTTATAATGACAGTGATATATTGATCATTAAAGTTTACATTTTTGGTCTTTAAAACAAGTTTAAAAAGTTTTTATTTCTGTTCTTCTGTCTAATGTAATAATTTTAAATTTTACTTAATTTTTTTAAAAATTAGTTACACAGTACTAATTTTTTTATTTAAATGTCATCTCCAAAATAATAATAATAATAATAATAATAATAACAATAATAATAATAATAATAATAATAATAATAAACAATATAATAGTGTATATGAACTTAATGAACCCATTTTGCTTTCATTAATAGATGAATGTACCTTATGAATGTGCAGTTAAGCATCATAGTTAAATCCAAATAACCCATCTGTTTTCATGCTCACTCACTCACTCACTCACTCACTCGTCGTCTATACCATATTATCCTGTATTCGGGTTTCAGGGGCCCTGGAGCCTATCCCAGGAGACTTAGGGCACAAGGCGGGGTACACCCTGGACAGGGTGCCAATCCATTACAGGGCACACGCATTCATTCACACCCTACGGGCAATTTGGGAATACCAATTAGCCTAATCTGCATGTCTTTGGACTGTGGGAGGAAACCAGAGTACCCGTAGGAAACCCACCAAGCACGCAAGGGAGAACATGCAAACTCCATGCACACAGAGACGGGAATCAAACCTGACCGAGAATTAACCCGGATCCTGGAGGTGCAAAGTGACAGTGCTAACCACTACAATAGTGTGTCACCAGCCTTCAAACTTATGCACCTAAAAAACTTGCACAATTAATTTTTTAGTCACACCTTTTGGGTCTAGAGACTCAATACATTACAAACTCTGAGTTTAACTTCGAATACTGGTTAAAAAAATGCTACAGTATATTTCAGTTTGAGTTAAATTGTGAAGTCATGCAGATGGGGGACTTGCAATCAAGCTGTGCTAATTCCGGTGGTTCAGTGGTTAAGGCTTTAATTAGAAGTTAGAAAGTTGTATGTTCAAATCCTAACACTGCCAAGCTGCCATGGTTATATCCTAGAGCAAGAGTCTTGACTCTGCTGCCTATACATGCTTCACAATATACTGTATAGTACCAGACCTCAGATTCACTTCCATTAAAGTTTTAACCTCTGCTCAGTATGGAATTAAATTTTATTATTAAAAATAGGGTTCATGCAATCCACGCATTAAAGTGTGATTTGTCTGAGAATTTCTTTTGAATGGCATGTAGACCACTGCTTTTAAACACAAGTACTTACTGGAAGCTTTAAGATAGATATATGTCTTTAATTACAGTATGCTGTGATTAATGCTTTTCCCCCTGCTTGTGAAATACAACCAGTTACACATAGGGTCTGAATACTGAATGTTCACTTTTAATTATCTGTGTGTACAATAACAACCGTGAGGACGTTTCCATTGCTTTGGGCTTGAATATGACCTACAGCGGAACTGAAATTTTCACACAGTTATCTGTGACTTTTTTTTGTTGTTTTTTTTACTTCCTCCTCACTTTTTCACATTCACATACATACACACATGCTCACACCCTCTCAGTCTCTCAAAGTTTGAGGCCAGGGGAGTCATAAATCGGGAGGTGCTGATGTGATGTGTCAAGCATATCTGATAGAGCTTTGCCCACCTCCGCATGGAGGCCCTGTGCCCTGGGAGAGGGCAGTGTCTGCCAGCATCTCTCACTCAGCGCTATCACTCATTGCTGCTGACACAAAGAAAATACATCATATCTGAGAAAATTACAAGCACTTTGTTTCTTTATTTGCATCTTTCATTGTCCTTGTTTTTCATATGAATATTATACATATTTGTTGCTAGGAAAGGGTTCATGTGTATGTATATTTATGAATATTCTGCAGTAATAGGATGATTAGAATGCAATAATAAAGATGTGTTTATTGAACAACTTAGCCAGAATTGATATTACATCAGTCTATGTCCAGTTTTCCCAAAACCACTGTGTTAGAACCATTCCATAACCAATGACATCAAATTAAAAACTTTAAAACCCAGACGGCACAGATCTGTTCCAGCAATACAGCATACGTTGGTCAATGACGATTATGTTGTGTTGATATAGTATATTCAAAAAATATGTATGTGCTTATTTGGAAGTCTTGCCAGTATGTGTTATTTTGAAGGCTTCAGACATCAAACTGTGCAATTTGGTTTTCAGATATGTCAGGTACAGTAGAACAAAATTTATCATTATTTTTATACATGTAAAGTTTAACACTACATGAATTTGGGAATGAATTTGCAAAAAAAAAGTAGAACTTGAGAATGTAAATTTTTTTACGTCATAGAAAAAAAATAAGGGAAACAACCAGAAAACCTGGGTTTTAAGGGTTACAAAAACAGAATTCCAACCTGCATACAAACATGGCAGCTGCAGACTCCATCTCCCAGCTTCCCTGAAGCAGCACACCTGATTACTAACTCATACCTTCACTTGGATACACAAACTCTCCCTTCCACACTAATAGTGTGAGTGCAGACTCAGCACTTCCCATATTACATGTGCTGTTTCAGTCCATACAATGCTTATGTTATTGTGTGTTTTGTCCAATGCTTGTGTTTTAGAATCCTGTTCCTGCTTGTCCAAACTGAATGAGCTGAACACTAAGATGCAGCAGAAGGGGTTAATCTGCAGGGGGCTTTTGCAGCACATGGTTGCTTTCCATATTAACTACAACAACAGTCCAGATGGCTCAGGCACAAGTCTTTGCCGGCCTCAACCCCATCCAACTCAGCGGCAGCAGTGTCACCTACCATCTCACCCATTTCATAGCCAGACAAATACTCCGGGGAGCCCACCATATGCAGAGGATTTATGCTCCAGTGCTCCTTGTGTTTTGCAGGCCAAGAAGGGATCCCAAAGCAGAGTGAAATAGCCACTTTCTTTTGACTATTCATGGGAAAGAAACTCCAGTGCGCCACAGCAGTCTGGGAGCAAGATGCTAATGACCTCACTTTCTATAATGAGTTCCTTCAATGTTTTCTGAAAACCTTCAAGTTGTATCAACCACCATAGAAAGTCAGCCATCGCCCCCCAACCCCAGTATGAGCCTTCATGAGCAGAAGCAAAGTCTGAAAATCCTTCTACCTCATTGCCCCATGACTGCACAATCAAACTGCTCATGTGCACCACATCCTCACATCCCATTTCTTAGAAAGAAACCAAAGCGATGGAAGAATATTTATCAGAGCCTTTGCAACAACAGTACATTGGATCCTCAACATCACTGGTGTCTGCAGACTTCTTCTTTGTTGTAGTACATCTAGAATGTTTTCATGAGTGTGATGCATGAAAGAATGCTTTCATGACCACCTCGGGTGCTGTGAATACTACATAATGCCATATGGGATCGCTTTGGTTTCTGCAATCTTTCAGTGTCTTGTGAACAATGTGATCTGCTACATCCTGAGAATGAAAGTGAAAAGGATGCTTTGTGTCGTACCGTTGGCAGCATAACATATATTGATGACATCTGGATTTACTCCCCTAATCTCTCCTCTCACATTAACCACATTAAAAGTGCTGTCACGCCTACCAGTTTATCAGCTCTACATAAAAGAGGAGAAATGTGAATTTCATGTGACAAGTGGCATTCCTTGGGAGTCAGAGCAGTACTCCCCCAAAGATTCAGTAAAAAAGCAAATCTGTACCCATTAGCATTTTTTGTCCAAGAAGAAACTATAATGAGCTGCTAACTATTAAGCTGGCATTAGAGGAAAGGTGACACAGGCTCGAAGGGGCACAGCACTAATCCTAATCTTCACTGCTAAGTATAATTTAAAATACATTAAAAAAAAACAAGTAACTAAAGGTAAGCTCATGGGGCTATTTTATTCACCTGTTTCAACTTCACTCCCATATACTGACTTGGGTTCAAAGAATACTAAATTTGTCCTTTCATGGAAGAATACATCCTTGCAGAATCCGATTTTTAGAAGTCCAGTTCTTAAGCACATCCTCAGTCTGCTCCCAGATATAATGTGTTTTATTTTATTTTATTTTATTTTTGCCCAACCAGCTTTATTGCTACCTAATCAAATAAGCTCATATTTTACCTCCATAAGGGCACCCAGGCACACATATATTTTTTTTAGTTTATCCATGCCCCTGAAACCCTGGTCACATCTGTCGGTAAAATTTTTATTGATCTGCCACCGTCTCTGGGCAATAATACCTTAATAAACTTAATTAAAAATGATATAATAAACACATCTTAATACTCTGTAAAAAAAATTCCTGACAATTTGTACATAGCTCAATCTGTTGCCCAGCTTGGCCACTACATTTTAGACCAGCAATACCTTGATTTACATGGAAGATATTATCAATGAAGGAGGGCAATTGTTTGGGCTAAAAAAAAAAAATCCCAGAAAAACTTACTGCAACACTCCAGAACCAAGTTAACAAACTTCTGGGTTATGGAAGTAATGGAAAAAGTGCATATATAACATACATACTTAAAAGAAGAAAACAGAAGATGAAACATTTAGTTCATCATAAGCTTTCATTTATTTCATCACAATTTGGCCCTTTTCAAAGTCAGGCAAATCATTGCGTTTTTACGTGTTTTTACACTTTTGCCTATTGAAACACTAATATCATTTGATTTCTGACCACTTCAACAGAATTCTCTTCCCTGTTTGTTCTATAGGAGTTGCTGAACTTCGTAGACACATAAATACATAACAGGTTAGGGCACATTTAATGTTATTGGAAGCATTTCTACTGATTTTAGCACTGTTTTGCAGCCATGTAAAAATAAAAGACAGCTTACAGCGAACTTAAACACATGTGTACTAATGTAAGCTAGTTAGCTTAACCGATGTTTCTCCAAAGTGCTTCTATCTGATTTTAGTAAACTTTGAGAAAACTACTGCTATATATGGAGTTTTTCCAACAAATGGTGAAGACAGACTTGCTTTTCATGGGATATCATATCTCTGGAGGTCAAATGTGGAACAAATTGTCCTAGCAGTGAAGATACAAGTGCAGGTGTGAGCACAGCAGAGACTAAATTATTACTGCTAAATATTCTTAAAATAATAATAATAAAAAAAAAACTGCATATGTAAGAGAAACAGCCACAGCTGCACGTATCATCAGTATCTATGTTCATAAATGTAAAACCATTAGCTAAGGAATAATGAGCAATAAGTTCTTGTCTCTATTATCGAAATTTCTGGCTGAATCTCTGCTTATTTAGTACTATCCTGATAATGCAGTTTTTAAAATAAATAAATAAATAAATAAAAGCATTTTTTTCATGATCCACTCCTGGTTTTGTTGTTTACTCACTCTTTTTTTTGCGGTTCACCCTCCATCAGTTAAGTTCAATCTACTGCCATTCCAATCTGCTCCTGTGTATAATTAACCTGCTTCTCTGCTCTACAAATTTCAGTCAATGTTCACTTTCTGCCAGATTGCGTTTTCAATCTGTTCCTGAATCTGTCTGTAAATCTAACTCTGCCTGTTCCTGGATCTGCTCTCAGCCTGCTTCTTGTCTGTAGCTCTGCAAATCTGTCTGCATGTTCCTCTCAGTAAAATTCCTTCAAGTTTCGACTTTGCCTCTGCCCTGTCTCCCCTGTAATATATATATACTAGAAATGTTTTTTTTTTTTTGGACTGGTTATTTAAATTGGATTCTGTCTCAGCCTTTGATCTGGTTGTTTACCTGATCTCTAACCATTGTTTTCCCCTGTGGATTGGGATTCTGTTTCTGTCTCTCTGGTTTCAATACACTCAGCCCTTCCAAGCTAGTCTTGAAACTAACACAGCTTAGCATCAGCACACCACTCTGTAAGTGCGCCCTGGACTTTCTTACAAACAGACCACAGAGTGTTCAACTGGGCAGTCTCACATCTTCAATCTCACCTTCAGCACTGGAGTATCTTGAACCTTGTAGCATCGTGTAAGGACAATAACCTGGAACTTAACACCAAGAAGATGAAGGAGGTCAGTGTGGATGTCATAGGAGCTGAAAATCCCACTCACGCTCCCATTAACTTCAATGAAGCTGTTGCTGAGCTTGTACCCAGTTTCAAGTTCCTTGGAGTCCACATCTCTGAGGACCTCACCTGGTCACTTTACCATTGACAGCATCCTCACAAACAGCATCTGCACTGTACCGTACTGGCCCGTAAAGCACTCGTCTGCAAAGAGCAAGAGGCATTATTAAAGATACTTCTCACCCCAATCATGGTCTGTTCAAGCTTCAGTGCCCACACAAACAGACTGAATAATAGCTATTTCCATGTTACCGCACTTGAACAGCTGATCAGGCTGTATTTATTCTGCATATACTGTATCATACAGACATTCACATTTGTACATACTGTATGTAGAGTAGAGTCGGTTATGGGAAAATATTTAACCAGATGTTGAAAATAATGTTGTGGCGATTAGTGGACGAAGAGGGTGAAACTGGGACCAGGTCATTCCACAAATTCTGTTTGTGGTGCGAGAAACACCACACGCTTCAACTGGCTTCACCCCTTCGAACTTCTGTTTGGAAGGAAACAGGTCTGCTGGACATGGCAAAGGAAGCATGGGAGGAGCAGCCCTCACTTTTTTGGTCTGTAGTTGAATATGTCAAAGATCTGCAAACTAATAGGCACAGAGAGAACAAAAAAGTGCCTATGACCATCCAACACAACCATGGGAGTTCCAGATCGCCGACTGAGCTTTTGCTCCTTGCCAGTGCTACCTGCAATTTTCCATAGTGGAAAAAGTTGGGCTGGTGAATTACAGACTGCCGGGTAAGTGCAAAAGCAATGGGCTGTATCATATTAACTTACAAAAAAGGTGGATTGAACCGATACCGGGCATCTCAGCTCTTGCCTCTCTTTCGTCTGCTGACCAGGGGATCTAATAAATTGAGAAAAGGCACTGATGCTTACTCAAAATCAAGAGTTGATCAAGCTGGTGAAAGAGCTTAACGATGTGTCCATGATATCAAAATGAAGCCATGCTGATTGTTAGCGCCCGTACCGACTTGCGGAAGCCCACCATCATGCCATTAACACTGTAGTTGAAAGCATGCTCTGACATGTCATCATAGAGGAATCAACAAGTCCATAGTCAAGCCCCATAGTGGCCTTGACCAAGCATGATGGGTTGATCCATCTATGTAATGACTTCTGACAGCTAAATTCCATCTGAGTTCGATGCATATCCCCTTCCACGTGTAGATGGACTGACTGGTGTGGCCCGGTTAATATCCACTCTAGATCTGACAAAGGTATCCCTTACGCTGGAGGCTAAGAAGAAAACTGTCTTTATTACTGTCGTGGGACACTGGCAGTAGCCGGGTTCTCCCCTTCGGTCTGCATTATCATCATCATAGCCCTTACGCCACCACATACTTGGACGACTTCATCATTCACTCCTGTATCTGGCAGTTTCATCTATGACACCTCAAAAAAAAATGCTCAAGGACTTGTGAAAGGTGAAGCTCATAGTAAATCCCAAAAAGGGCCACTTGGGGCTAACCGTGGAAGAATACCTTGGGTACTGGACTGGACATGGGCTGCTAAAACCACTAGAGAAGAAAGTGGAAGAGGTCTTATCGTACCTGCACCCAAAATCTAAATAAAAACAGGTACATGCCTTCTTGGGTATTGCAAATTATTATTGCCATTTTGTCCCCTGTTTTCCTCTATGGCAGCACCCCTCTCAGAAAGGTGGAGAATGGAGAAATAAGAGAATTTCCATTTCTCCTGAATGAGGAAAGAGGAAAATGTGTTCAGGCAACTCAAGGCCCACCTAACCTCTGGAATCCCAAGTTGGATCGCCCACTCCTGGTACACACAGACACCTCCAAGAAGGGGATCGGGGTGGTCTTGGCTCAGGACTTCGATGGTGAAGAACACCTCATCCTGTATGTGAGTAGAAAACTCTCACCCACCGAGCAGAAATATGCTATGATAGAAAGGGAAGCCCTTGCCATTAAGTGGGCAATAGAGAGCTTAGGTATTACCTAGAAGGTCGGCACTGATAACTGACCATGCTCCTCTACAATGGCTGGCACGGACAAAAGACACCAGCCCTCAAATAACAAGGTGGTTTCTCTCACTTTCTTGCTTTTTGTGGTTCACAGAGCCAGAGCACAACACGGAAACGCAGATGGACTGTCAAGAAAACGTGATATTCTCGCCGACAGGTGTGAGCTCGAAGCTGAGGGGGTGGTGCTGTGATGGTGGGCTTACAGCCAGTGAGTGCACACATCTAAAACCTTCTCGCTCGAATTTGTCAACCATGTGTGCCCTGAGCATTCACCATTTGGTCAGCCCCTGTGAGTGTGGAAATTCACCAGCGCTGGAGGACACTCATTGCTCACCGTTCTGCTGTAACCGGCGGCCTATAAATGAGCTGCAGAAACTCAGACTAGTGAGTAGATCCTTTCCTAACGCATATTTATGCTTGTAAAAGTAAAGTAAAAACCTACCTTTGTTTCTCTATCTAATCTCATGCTACACTAATGCACTTACCCCAGTGTGCACTTGTGCTTGGATACCAAAACCAAGAAAGTTTTCTCAGAACGGTAAAGCCATGATCAGACTGCCTGCTTCATGTCTGAAACGCTGGCCTCCCTGGAACTTCTTTAATGGCTCAAACATGTGGAAATAGATTGGAGTGAGGTCAGGGCTATACAGGAAATGTTCCAATAACTCCCAGCTGAGTTCCTGTTATGTACAGGTGGTGTTTGTGAATTATTGTGTGTATAGCTCCCAAAGACAGATGCATCTCCTCCATAAGTTGGTGACAAGTTTAGGAGTTCCACTAGCTTAATGTTCATGGGAACAACGGCAATGGGCTCCGAGCCACCTCGACCAGGATCGTCAATCACAGACATCCGGCCTTTTTTTTTAAAAAACTTTTGCACCATTCAAATGTTTTACTGTGATTTAGAGACTCATTGCCATACAGTGCTTGAAGATTTCTGTAAAGAGTCACCAGTGCCATGAAAACGTAAAATTATCTTAATTAGAATAATTTTAACAAAGTGTGTTTCTCAGTAAAACATTTTACTGTGTACACAACCAAGAAAGATAAAGGGTTTCCCACCCCCCCAAATTGCTTTGTTTGCTTCTTGTAAATGAAAGATTTCATTGTGAGGGAGGTGTTTAGTGTTCACATGGGCTGGAGCTGGTTCCCTTGATGCACTGTATAACCATGTGGTCAGCTTCTGTTATTTCCAGTATGTGGATGTCCTACTTGCTGGAAAAATGTGACATAATTTACTTCATTCAGAAAAAAAAATACTAGTTTTAATTGTAGAATGTTAAATCGCTCTTAGTATCATCATCATTCCAACAACTGCAATGTTGTGGAGCATAATACATTTTAAATGGAGTTTGTGTAACAAGCTTCACCATGTTTTTGTCAAGTAAACTCTCAAGGGCAGCAAGTGTCAAAGCAGCCTGGGAAAGTTTTAAATGCACTGTGCATACACACACACACACACACACACACACACACACACACACACACACACACACACACACACACACACACACAC
>JAQQZT010000009.1:11147954-11159353 GCA_030068275.1 Clarias platycephalus | reverse complement strand
ACACACACACACACACACACACACACACACACACACACACACACACACACACACACACACACACACAGTACACACACACACACTAGAGCACTAACTTTTACACATGACCGAACATTATAATGTAGAATTAATTTGACTCTGATTCCTGCTTATGCCAAATGACTAGAGTTTATTGAGACTTTTTTTTATCTTGTTGGCACAATGTACTGTAACTGAAGAGGAAAAGGAGAAAGGAATAAACATCAAGATGCAAGACATTCACAAGAATTCAATTGTTTCTTTAAATATATGTACATGCGAATTTCTATCACTCTGCTGCTAAAGATTTAGCAACTACTGTATGTTGTTTCAATCTCGTTTAAAGGTTTCCTTTACACCCTCTTTTACAACATTAATTTCAGGCCCTTTTTTCATTTGCTGTATTACTTTTTTTTGCTTCCAGTGTTGGTATTACACATGCATCAGAGGTAGCAAGTATATCCAGGACGATATTTGCTATAACTGTAATCTGTGCTGGGAAGAGTGAATAAATATAAGAAAAATATGGACATTTTAAGGTGCTTTGAATGTCCAGGGTTTATTCCAAAAGTAGGTGCATCTCGTGCGAAAATACTATTAACCACTCGATAGTGGACAGCTTCACTGGTGTTCATTATTAATTTCTAACCCTATGGAAGCACTTGACTGTAAGACACATTAGCAAAAAGTTTTTTTCTCTAAAAAAGAGTTCAATTATATAACACCCTACAGTGTGGAAATTAACACAAATAACCAAACATACAAACACATAGCAAGTCAGTACAGAAATTCCTTTGACATACGACATATTTAGATTCTTATCAGTTACTCCGAAGGTCCCAGATAAGCCTAAAGAATATGAGTATGTAAAAGATTTTCTTTGCTTTGAGACTACAAGCTTAGGTAAAGGAAAAGACAGGAGAAAAGTATAAGATAAAATGCATCATGGGTACTCTCGAGATCCCTATGATTTGACTTTTGTATAAATAATTATCAAAACATCTTATTATCAATACATTACAATTATCACAACACATCGCAATCATTCACAGGCCAAGAATCACACAACCGAAATCACGCAGAATTCAACACCCATACAGTATGGTGATGCTAAACATTATACAACAGTAATGCATGAGCACTATGGCTAGCATACATACACATATACAGAATGTAAATGTGAGTGCTTTATAAATGCGAGGTAATTGCATTATTAAAAAACATGATCTATGAAAAAAAATTAAACCAATAAAAATAAAAAATATATGTACAAATTAAGCTACCATTTCTAATGTGCATATGCAGTGAAATCTCTTGGTGCACCTTCACAGAGTTCAAACAGGACGCAAAAATAGTGGTGATAGCAGCCATCTTGGACTGACTCTGCAAGATGTTCCAAAGTTGTCAGTCGTCAATATAAGAAAGAACAAATGAGCACTAAAGCTTATCTCCCTGGCCAGCCAGGCAGGAAAAAAAAAAGAAAAAGAAAAAAGAAAGAACTTCAAACACAACAGTCCACATTTGCTTAAAGAAGGGTATCGTCATTTCACAGCAAAACAGCATTTTAACCCTTCCTGTTTTAGTTACAGTTTTTAACAATTACCAAAAAAGCTAATAGCTGAGAGGTCCCTCTTACATTTTTATAATATACCCACAGAGACCATATTTCTAAAAAGGGAAGAAAAAAAAGGAAACTCCCAAGGCTCTCCACAGTGTGAAATTCAAGACAGAATCAGATTCTCATCTCTGTGTCATCACTGTGCTCAATGGAGTGCTCTGTGGTGCTAATCATTGAGGCTGATGGACCTTGTGTAACACCAAAAGGGGAAACAGCAGGTGATCGGGCTGCCAAAGGTGACAGAGATGGAGAGAAGCTAGGAGACATGGCTGCAGATGAGATGGAACCCTCATGACTAATAGGAGAGCGCCTAAGGGTTGCTAGGTGAGGAAATGTCCTAGTAATAGCAGGTTTGGGTGGAACAGACTTTGCACCAGGATGGGCTACTGATGTAATGAGAGGGGGTGGTTTAGGATCTGTCTTGATTTTCGGTTGGAATGGTCTCCGTGGGTTGTTGGGTGGTAGGCTCTCATCTTTGAGCCTGGCGATTTCTGTAAAAACACTGGCCAGAGGTTGGAACTGTGGGCACCAATTAAGAAGATAGTCCCAATTATAGCTGCCTCGCAGCTCCTCATCACTAGCAACAATAGCAGTGAGAGAGCCATCAATTGAAGGTTTGCCATCCTGTGGGAAGCCATAATCCTTTGGATGAGATATGTTCAGCCCTCTGCCCACTCCAAGGTAGCCACCTCCTTCATCTCTATAGACCGGGACTTGACCAGAGAGCAAGGTGCCACTTAAACTTCCTAATTTCTTTCCTTTGAACCATTGGCTTGAATCTAGAGTACCTGTTTCACCAGAGATGTCAGAGAGCTGGTCAGCATCCTGCTGTATACCCGAGTCCGGCCCTCGGGCAGAGATATGTTCTTGCATGGAAGAGGTAATGCTCGCCACTCGTGGATACTCATTTATCATCCGAATTTCGTCATCCTCTGCAGCCTCGGCTGATCCTCTTCCACTAGAATGTGATGGATCCAAGGAGCCTCCCCTTGTGTAGGAAGCTCCACCTCCTCCCTGATCACCAGCATAGCCTGGAAGGGTCTGGTGATAGATCCTCTCCCCACCTGCTGATTTGGTTTCATCTAACTGTATTGCTGTGTCTGAAGCTGCTGTCCCAGTGTTCTGACCTTTCTTCTTGTGCCTGGACTTTACTAGGTACAGGGCCACAGCAATTATGACTAAAATAACTATTACACCAAGAGAGGCTGCAATAATGCTGATGAGGAGAATGTTAAAGTCAGTCACAAGTCCAAAGGATGTGTTGGTGACATCAATAGTTAACTGAGAAGTTGTAACCCTTGAATTTTCCAAAGGACTATGAGCAACGACATCCATGGTCATAAGGCGTGTCTCCTTTTTTGAATGGCTTTGGCTACTAGAACTACTAGCACTATCCATTTTGAGGTAAATCACACCAGTGGTCTTGTTGACATCAAAATATGGGGAGCTGCTTGGTAATGAGTACAGCACAATCCCATCAACACCACCATCCTCATCTATGGCTTGCACTTGACCAATACTCTGGCCCTTCTGGGCTCCCTCAGGTACCTCAAAGGAAAAAGCTGAGGAGGTAAAGACTGGATCATACTCATCTTCCCCTGTGACATAGACCTGTACAGTAACTGTAGCAGAGTTGTTGCCTGCATCTATTGCCAAGGCCATGAAATGGAAAGAGTTCACCTTCTCAAAGTCAAATGACTGTCGAGAACACACCTCTCCTGTGTTTTGATCCACCATGAAGGAGTCTTTTCCCTGACTAGATCTGTCCAATATAAAATACTTCAGCTGTCCATAGACGCCTGTGTCATGGTCTATAGCATGCAGCACAGTGACTGCTGAATTAGGAGGCTGATTTTCTCGTATGCTTGCAGTCATGGTCTCAATAGGGAAGTAAGGCCTGTTATCATTAATGTCCTTGACCTCCACATTGATGGGAGCGAGGGCAAAATGTCCATGACCATCTGAAGCTTGAATAATTACCACATGGGAAGGCTGAGATTCCCGGTCTAAAGGTTTCTGCAGACGGAGGGCTCCAGTCCACTGATCTACAGAGAACAGACCCATGTCATCTCCAGAGCTAATGCTATACTGGATCTCTGCATTTGGAGCTGAATCTGGATCAGTTGCAGACAGCCGTAATATTTCACTACCGGCTGATGCCCCTTCATTCAGGGAGACTACATACTCAGCACGGCTGAATGCTGGAGGATTGTCGTTCACATCATTCACAGTAATAACAGCAGCCACACTGGAGCTGCGCTGGGGAACCCCACGGTCAGACACCACAATGGTGAGGTTGTAGCGAGATGTTACCTCATAGTCCAGCTGCTCTGCAAGAATCAGTGTGCCTACTGTCTGGAAACCATGACCTTCTATGAAGCGAACACTACTCTCGATCTGGAAAGCATTTCCAATATTTCCACTTGCGATAGCAAAGTCGAAACCTGAGTTTTCCTGGGAGAGGTCACCATCCACTGCTTCCAGGGTCAGGATGGTGCCTCCAGGAAACTGGTCCTCAGCAACGGTGGCTCTGTACTCTGACTGATGAAACATGGGAGCATTGTCATTCACATCTGTTAGCTGGACCTGGATGGTAGCGATGGCAGATAGAGATGGCTTTCCTCCATCATGAGCTTCAATAACCACCTTTACAGTTGGTCGCTCTGGGTCAAATTCAGCTTTTTGACTGGTAAACAATGTGCCTGCAAAAAAAAACAAAAAAAAAAAACATTAAGTGGTTTTAGGTTTAATTTTTCAAATTATAAATATTTTAATGTATTTGCCCTAAATAGAATAAATATTAATAATTTACCATTACTGGAGTCAATGTAAAAGCCCTCTTTAGATGATGATACCAGTCGGTAGGTGACTTTTCCATTTTCTCCGGAGTCCTGATCTGTGGCTGTGACTGTAATTACAGGAGTGCCAGGTGGAGAATGTTCTGCCAGTGCCACCTAGGAAGCCACAAATGAACAAGTTAACATCCTCTGTTTTATCTTTTATCTTCTTAAATTTCTTTTACTTAATCATGTCTTATATTATGGCTATATATATATACACACACATCTGGGATTAAATGTATTAAGGCCTAATGAATTGTTCTAGGGTACAAACCATGCAATGAATATATATTATTTACATATGTACCTGGTACAGGTCCTGCGTAAATGTAGGCACGTTGTCATTTACATCTTCCACCAGTACTGTCAGATTTGCATTTGTCTGATGCTTAGAGTCTGAGGTTTTAACAGTTAGTGTGTACCATGTCTTCTCTTCATAGTTCAATGGAGAAGTCAAAAACACCCTGCCACTGTAGGGGTGGATTCCAAACTTGCCCTGTGAGTTTTTGTCCAGATACAGAGAATATGACAGTGCTGGGCCTGAATCAACATCGTTCCCTGTCACCAGGGTAATCTCTGTGCCGATAATGGAGTCTGGGAGATAACATATACATTATATGCTTTCAGTGAATGTACAGTAGGAAACAACTGAAGATCTTGCACAGTTTATTGACTATAAATACACGAAACAGTGTAATTAATATGAAAGATGCAATTAATATAAAGGAGAAGGCTGACTCACTTTCTGGCACTCGCACTTCTCTTGGTATCGGGATTGTGGGACTATTGTCATTGAGGTCTACAATAATCACAGTCACAGTGGCGGAGCCAACAAGCTTGGGGTTACCACGATCTGTGGCTGTAATCACTAGTCTGATACAAAAAAAAGATTTTTTTTATTTTTATAAACCAGTCAAAATATTACATTCAAGATATATTTTAAATGACCCAAGAAAGCAAAAATAAATATGTATCGTATATACAGTATATGTCAACAAATATGTGAAAGAGAAATGAAATCCCTTACAAACATCATACTGTATATGGGCTGATAAAACTGAGCAAACTGAAGATGAGTACTTTTTACAGAACACTAGGAAAAAACACAAACATTCCGTACACAAAGAGAAAAAAGACTTACTTTGTCTGCATCCAGATCTCCCGGTCCATTATGGCTGCAGTGGTGAGGCTGCCAGTCAGAGGGTCAATTTTAAACAGTCCACTACGACCAGAAGACTGGATGGAATAGGTCACCTGACCATTTGGGCCCTGATCCACATCTTCAGCTACAACCTGAACAGAAATATTGTAACTATTAATATCGCAGTGTCATCTTACATTTTTTGTCAAGTAACTTAAAATGTCAAAAAATTTACTGTAAGGTAAAAGATACATTATAGCAATTGGGGTATTGATCAAGCTTTGGTTTATTTGTATGGAATAAAAAGAACACCTGTATAATTGGAGAATCATAGCCCTGTGCCTCATGCATATATGCCATGTAGTTTTGTAGCTGAAAGCGAGGCAAGTTGTCATTGACATCCTGCAGAATCAGGTTAACAGCCATGAAGGATGAGGAAGTCGCAGTTTCAGCCTTCACCACTAGACGGAGTCTTGGCGTGTCCTCAAAATCCAGGCCATTGGAGCTCTGTACCCAAATCTCACCTGTATGGAGCAACAGAAATGACAACTAAACTACGGTACTGACAACTAAACTACAACCCAGTACTGTGCTCATAATTTGTCTAATTTATGAATATACAGGCAGTTAATGCTTAATCAACTATCCATTCATGTTTATATATTTTATCCAATGTAGGGTCACATGGTGATGGTGGGGTACACTCTAGATGGAGCACTCTAGTGAGGCATTTAGACAGCCAATCACAGACTATGAAGATTATAGAAAACCAATTAGAGAACATGGCATGTCTTTGGCCTGTGGAAGGAAACCGGAGTGGACAGAGAACATAAGGAACATAAAGAGGAGACTTGAAAAAGGAGCAAATGAAGATTATTTCACTAGAAGCAGCTTTATTGGGAATGTACAAATTAATGTCAGCTTGCCCATATGATATAAAGTAAATAGGGATGTTATGATATTAATATGATACATAGGAGCCTATTTGATTTGTAAGCATCACAATTTTATAAAGAGTCCCGCAGATTTTGTTACAATTTTAAACAACTCAGCAAATAAATTGCTCATACCACACAGGATGCTATGCTACTTGCCAATGTGTTAATAGTTTAGTGTGCACCACCTGTACGATTACAGAGAAACTGCCACATACAGTATTACCACCTTGCTTGAGCATTATAGCACTCATGGTTGAGGTATTCAACAGAATTTACAAATCTCATTTGAACTGTAATTTTCAAGGCAGACCTACTAGAAGTGTTTATTACACAAACTCATGTAAGAAGTAGTGGTTGCACAACAACTAATTCTTACTGGCCAATACATAATAAAAGAAAAGTAACCACTTTTCCATTTTCCTGCTTCATACTTAAAGCAAGAACTGATTACAGGACAGCATTATTTTGACTGCTTTATTGTGCAGCAAAGAACATATCAAATCACGCTTCGGGTTAACAGCCATAAACAGGCCGCAAATCAAATTTCCAGCTGTGTTGCTTTTTTGGGGGGCGGAATCATTACCAGTGAAAGTACTGTACATATACCAGAACAATAAGTGTGCAAAATATTAAAGTATGTAATGATGTGTTTTACAATACTAATCTCTAAACGCATTTGTGTGGACAAGTTTGTGGCTCAGCTGAAAATGTTGTGAAAGTCAGAGCGTGCAGCACGAAAACTCCTTATTGATTAATGAGGGATAGAGGATGCAATATCTACAGCAGAATCTAAACGTTTTTGTTTTTTCATGTTTCAGCCTTAGGGGAAAAACACTATGTGAGAAATTCCTTTGGTAGCACACATCTTGTCAAAGTAACTATGAAACATGTAACACTCCATTAAATAAGTAAATAAAATTAAGTCTTTATTCGGTATACTCTTGTGCAGTATACTTTACAAACTTACTGTACCAAGTATATCTAGCCTGAATCTTCATACTGCCTCACTGCCTCTATTAAAAAGAAATTTTCTGAGCTACAGTGACGTGCATTCAACCACTGACCTGTGCTGGAGCTGATGCTGAAGGACTGCTGTTTGTTTCCACTAAAGATGCTGTAAATGATGCCCCCGCGGGTGCCATCTGGATACTGCGCCTGTGCCTGTGCCACCGCAGTACCTGAGGATCAAAGCAGATCATGCTGCAGTGATGGCCAAGCTGACTGAACTACATTGCAACGAAAGAAATGTTCATAGACAATTAGCTGGACAATCAAGGTTTTGATTAAAAATATTTAGTTTTAATCAAAACTTTGATTGTCCAGCTAACTGTCTATGATAATGTACCCTGTCACTAACCTTTAGCTGCATTCTCCTGGATGCTGACGTCTCTGGCGGTACGGGAGAAGCGGATACCATCATAGTTTTGCTCCTTTACATAGACGATCACTACTCCCAGGGAGGACTGAGGAGGACTGCCTTGGTCAATGGCCTCCACAATGAGGATGTACTGGCTCTGGGTCAGGCTGTTCATTGCCTCAGTTGTTTGGATCGCTCCAGTAAGAGAATTTATAGAGAACCCTTGCAACGGTTTGGCAAACCGATAAAATACTGAACCGTTGGCACCAAAATCCTTATCTTCTGCTCTCATAGTGGCAACCACATGGTTACTGGATATCGTCCTGCTGGATACATTGATGATGAGAGGATCTTGGATGAAAAAGGGTGCATTGTCATTTACGTCCAAGAGGGTAACTGTGACCTGGGCCGAGGTGTTGTGGGGTCCAGCAGGCGACATGTCGACGGCACAAACCTGAAAGCTGTACGAAGCTATTTTCTCTCGGTCCAATAAGGCAGCTGTGAGGATCCGACCTGTATCAGGGTCTATAGTAAACGCACCTCTTGCTTCTTTGCTCAGAAGGTATAGAATCTGACCATTCTTTCCTGTATCAGCATCACTGGCTGTCACTTCCAGAACTAGTGACCCAATAGCAGCATCTTCTGACATGTCTGTAGCATAGCTGCTACTGCTAAATATGGGACTGTTGTCATTAATATCCAGGACAGTGACTTCCACTGTAGCTGTGCTAGAAAGAGATGGACTGCCATGATCCTGAGCAACGACCTCCAGAGAATACCTTCCTTTTCTCTCTCTGTCCAGAGGCCGAGAGGTGGACAAGGTCCCGGAACTGCTGTCCAGCTGGAAGTTACCATCTGGGTCTCCAGCTACGAGGAATACAATTGTAATATTATTGAGGTAAACATATTACCAAATGTACTGTATGAGGACACCTGACCATCACACCCATATAGTATGTGCCTGTTACAAAATCATAGGCATTAACACAGAATTGGTCCTAACTTTGGACAACTGTGCAACATGCGACAACATTGCTTTTGAAATAAAGACTTTAGTAGTATGAAATTGAGATCATGTTCAATGAATGACCCAAAAACAACATTGCAAACAAATGATCAAAATAAAAGTTTAACCTTTATGATGATTTATGGTGATTAATATCCATTTGCACAATGTCTGACCACATCCATGGTCTCTTAAGTTTCTAAAAGGGTTTAGAATTAGATTAGAGATTCAAACAGACACACCAGCTTCCCACCAGCAACGTGTGTATCTTATGTCACACATCTCTTAGTGCTGTAATGTTATTCTCTCTGTTTAATTTTCTTTTAGGAATATTCAGTGCATCTTATCTCCACTATTACTCTACTGTAATAAAGTGTACGCACAGTGTCCAAACTGCATCACACGTGTTTCTTGGTGGTCCAGTCAGTTCGGCATATTATTTTAAAGTCATTTTTGACTTCTCCTGTAGTCGATGTTGTTCTGACGTAATTTCATGAAAGTAATTCTAACTTTAAAAAAAAACAACCTAATACCAATGTTTTTCCAATGTATGTAATGTTGCCAAATTAATGTCATCACAATGTTTTGACAGCCCAAAATTCCTGCTGGGCCATGAGGTTGGTCACTGACGTCAACTGAGAAAGCTTGCACCAAAGTCAGTGTTCCAATTCATCCCAAAGGCAGGTCAGTTCATAGCGTATGAAGAAATTCTATACAATTGTGTGCCAATATACAGTATGGGTGTGATGGTCAGGTATACAGTACATATACTTTTGACCATATAGTGTATTTCCCAAATGTAATATACTGTAGATCCTCACTCTTGAGAGTCTTACTTACCAGTTATTCTGTACTCCACTCGGCCATTGTCGCCACTGTCATGGTCAGTAGCTTTAATTATAAAAATCTCGACTGCATCAAGGTTCTCTGGCAGCTCCAGACTGTATTGGAGCCTCCCAAAAGTCGGGGCATTGTCATTCTCATCCATTACAGTAATATGCACCTTGGACTTTGCAAAGTTAGGGGGCATCCCTCCATCTTTGGCATACACTACATCATTTAAAACGAATAGAAATCAGCATGACTGGGAAAAATCAGCAGTTTATTGATAAGTGGATGGGAATATCATTATGCAAAAACAAAAAGAACCAGCGTATTACCAGTAATGCTGTAGTGATCCTGTTGTTCTCTGTCAAGAACTTTGGTAAGTGAAATGACGCCAGTTTCAGGTGAAATGACAAAACCTTCCGCTGTCACGCCTCCATAAGTTACATGCCCATTTGTACCTGAAACAGGCATTAGAAGAAGGTTAAATGAAATGCATTGCAAACAGTGATTAGCTGCGTTGATTTAAACACACTGCACATCCCATTACACCTTGGTATTTTTCTCCACTGTGGCATGATATTGCTTGCGTGCAGAAGGAGATCATTTGGTGCCAGCATCTGTTTACTCAAACAGTGGCCTTTTACAGCAGCTCTGGTTTATGCCTTTAAACTCACTTCAGTGAGAACAGTCAGCACAAGCTCCATCATTTGAGTAAGAATTGTTGTTAGCAATAAACCACACCACTGAATTCCTCCAACCTTACTAAGATATACTGTATTTAAGCTGAAGAGACACATGCATTTAAGCCCAGTAAATGTGATCTCCTATTGTTTAGTACTTTAACCTTAGACAAAACGTTTTCATAAAAGTAATAAAAAACTGAAGGTAAGCAAAAACCCCCAAAAACTGAGCCTCTCACCTTGGTCATTGTCAGTGGCGGAGACGGTGAGTACAGTGGTTCCGGCTGGCTGATTCTCTCGGATTTGGACCTCATACTCGCTCGACTCAAACAACGGAGCCTCATCATTCACATCAATAACCCGGACAGAAACGACCTGGGTGGTGGAGTGCTGGGGTATCCCATGATCCTCTGCAACAATAGTGAGGTTGTAGCTGTCCTTCTCCTCACGGTCCAGAGCTTTGAGTATGGAAAGAGAGCCTGACGAGGCAGGGGAAATAAATAACTCAACACTTATTCACAGTATTATGATTATTAAAATAATAATTTAGCCATAGAGGAATATTTCTTTTAAAAAGAAACAAAACAGAAATAAATAAATGAAAGAACGTAAAACCTGAATTTGGTGCAGTGACGTATTGGAGACTGGGAGCAGTGTGGCTTATGCTTTTTTGGCTTCAGTCGCAAAATACACAACTATATTGACACCAAGATAAAATAAGATAAAGCGTTCTCCAAGCACAGCAGACAGCATCCAGGCGTCAACACTCAGGGGCGTATGTGATGGCTAGACAGTCTTTCTGTCTGCCATATTTTACTGGCTGTATAAAATGTGTGAATTCTGTGTGAGGCCACTTCTCTATTTTTTTGGGGGGTGGATTTTTTCCTGATTTTCCTCCTAATTTAGTCGTGGCCAATTCCTCCCCGTCACTAGGGGGCTCCCACATTAAGGCTACCACTACCACTCAGTCGGG
>JAQQZT010000009.1:11114717-11141362 GCA_030068275.1 Clarias platycephalus | reverse complement strand
TCAGGTCAAATATTTATATGCGATTAAAATGCGATTAATTTCGATTAATTAATTACAAAGCCTCTAATTAATTAGATAATTTTTTTGAATAGAGTCCCGGCCCTAATTTTTTTGCTTAAAACTAATGATCAAATATTTTTGTTCTGTTTTCACTTATATTAATGATGTAATGTAATAATTACCCCTATCATGTTGTGCAAGTTCTGCAGAAACTTTGGATTAATTTGTGAGCCATGGGTAGACATTTATTAAAACTGCACTGTGATGTGCTTGGCTGGGTCTGACAAATTGCAAACATATGACGTTTGTTAATGAAAAGTGATACATGTAATGAGGACATTTCTTGTTAACAAACAGCCTCTGCTTTAGCAGCACTACCTCTGGTGTAAATGAAGAACTCAGTGATCTCAGTGAGACTCCCTTTGAGAAGCTTGCTAATTAGAGAAATGCAGGAATTTATTTAAAGCATACTGAGAGAAGGGTGGGTAGCCTACATGCATGTGTGTGTTAGAGGAAGAAGGAAACCCACACCCCTTTAAAAAGAACATGAGCGGAGTTATGTCCTGTTCTTACTCTTGACATTTACACTGCTGTAGCTCTCAATGATGAATAATTCAACACTCATAATTAGTGCAAATTCCCCTGCTTCCTAACATCTGAATGCTTTTATAAAAGATACATCTGACTTGGCAGAGTTTTTTAAAAAAAAAAAAAAAAAAAAAAAAAAAAGTGTCTCAGTTAAAGCAGCAGGTCAAAGGTCATATCATTATGTCTTTGATTAAGGAAGGAGGTCATGCTTAAAACAAGAGGGTGTATTTGATTCTGTTTGCGGTGGAAGAAATCCAACATTTAGTAAAGGAACTGTGGTTAAACACATGGAAATGTGTGCTTTGAAGGGCAGGGACCTCTGAACCTGTACTCGACATGGTTACCAGATCTCTTTTATGTGGAAAAGTAGAAAAATTATTATCAAACGAACTTAGTCATGTTAGGCTTTTACATCAGGTGAAATATTGGCTTTAAACAAACCACCTTCTACCTATAGTGGACTGATACTGTCTTCATGTCACAATACAAAAAAAAATACATGGTTGTTTCGGTTCTCCTATGGAAGTAAAAACTGTTACAAAACCCCATTATTTAATAATAATAATAATAATAATAATAATAATAATGTTAATGTGTACTATACACATTCCCCATGTAAGTTGTTACTATAGAAACAATAATATAAGGGGTGTTCAAGCCAAAGGGGGACTTTTGATTGTGCTGAAGAACGGAACACAGTTATGAGTTATGAGAATAATAAACACTTTTTTTCTCTCGATATAATCCCCTACTAATACACTAATACCAGAATTCCACTAATGCTTGTATACGATTAAGGTAGAAAGTTTTCCTCATGAACTGCCTGCATCATGTCTGAAACACTGGCCTCCCAGGAACTCCTTTAATGGCCCAAACATGTGGAAACAGTTGGGAGGGAGGTAAGAACTGTACCAGTCAAGTTCCTGTAATGTGCAAGTGCATTGATTTTTATAGGAATGTTCATAAGAATGACTACAGTGGGCTCCGAGCCACCCCGGCCAGGATTGTTATTCATGGATGTACAGCTGCCTTTAAAATGTTTGTGCTATTCAAATGTTTTACTGCAGCTCATGAGCTGTGCTTGTCTTTTGTAAATGTCAATCGATTTTACACCTTCATTTACAAGGAATTTAGTCAGTTTAACTTGAACGGCCCTCGTATATTAGAATGAGCACATTAATATAAACCAGTGATTTGTCTTGCAGGCAGAATTCTTGTCAGAATTGTCTTTTAATTGGAAAACGAATGAATACATTTTAGTCATTAAAAATACATATTTAACAGTGTTGTATATAATAAAAATGAACACATACTCCCATGTTCAATTCCCATTTTTATCCCTTTATTATCTTTTTTTTTTTTTTTTACCTCTTTCTCCTCAGTTCTTCTCTCTGTTCTTTTGTTCTCAATTTCTCATTAACATTTTCTTCTCTTCCTTTCCCTTCCTATTTCTTATTGATTTACACTTTCTAATGTATCTCCTGTCATTCATAACTATTATTTTCTCCTCTTCTCATATTTTCTGTCTCTCATTTTGTTAGCTTTTTATTTCTCTCGCTTCATTATAATTCTCATGTTCTCTTCTCTTGTTCTTTTTTCTTGTCTTATCTCCATTATGTTACTTTCCAAATTATTTTTCTCTCACACACAGCCCTTTTCTTTTTTCCTTTTAGTTTTTCGTTCTTATTTCCACCCTTTTCTTTCCCTCCTGTCTTTCTTTATCTTAGTTTTTTTCTCTGCTCCATACAATTTATAAACATTTTCAAGTTTTTCTTTGTTGCCTGTCTGCTCCATCTCATCTCATTTCATCTCATCTCATCTCATTTCCTCCTTACTTTCCTTTTTCTCACTTCCATTTCACCATCTGTTCTTAACTTCCACTCATCCATCCCTGACACGCCATCCCCCTTTCCTCTCTCCATTAAAATGATCCTGTTAGGTGCTAAAAGCTGCATTAACATGACAATGCTCCTGGACATCCTCTCTACCCTGTCTCTCTCTGTGACCTCACTGCAGGATCCTCTTCATTCACCAACTTTCTTTACACATTCATGACCTCAGAGAACAGATTAACCAAAAGCAACTACTGTGATTTTTTTTTTTATCTGTATGAGTGCGCATTTGCACTTGTTTGTGAACAGATTATCTCTCAAAGTAATAAACAGGGAATGAGGTGGGGGGTGTTCAAAGTATTCATAGCTGACTTAGCATAACTGTCTGGTTATGCGTGAGTGTGGTGTAGACAGATGCGCACTTGAAGGCACTCCTGCATGTATCCTGCACTGACAGAAGGTGTGTGTGTGTGTATGTATGTGTGTGAGTTGGCACATACATTATGTAACAGCAAGTACATTTGTGATTGCATATTAGTGCCTGGGCCTCACAACTGGCTTTAATAATTATGTATGCAAAGGCAGGGTTGTCTGAAAATAGTTTTTTTTTTTTTTTCACTAGTAGGAAATTGCATTTTGTAATTTTGTGCATAAAAAAGCCAGTGAAAAAGCTGCATCAATATGGAATTAGACTTCCATTTCCTTCCTCGGTTACAGAGTGATGTCAAATGAACAGGGCATCATTAACATTGTGGCTAATGCTATTGTCCATTGGCTAGTTTGCTGCTAAGCTACATGCTATTTTCTGTTGTTGCTGCAGTTCAAAATGTCACATGGAGGTTTGCAATAGTACCAACAGCCACTTGGGCCTTTAACTATTAAAGTGCTGTTAAAGTCATACAGCATAGTACTAAAAGAGTAAGTAGCACTTTTAGCAGGAAAACACATGATGATATTATGTCGTCATCTTAAACAACACTCATGTCTCATTAGTTATTTCTTCTAAGTCATTCCAGATTGCCTCTGTTTTTTGATCTTTCATTACTGCTAATTAATGTAAACGCAAGCTTCTGCCAATGGCTGATAGGATCATGACGCACCTCACCACGTTGTTCTCGGCTAACGCATGCTACAAAGCTAACTACAGTACCTTCTAATAATAGGCTGAATCCCTAATTCCTCTCTAACTCATGAATAAAAGCACTACTTGGTGAGTGGAACAAGAGATTCTACACTATACATGAGGCACTAGCTTTGCTTTTTAATCTATTTGGGATTCAACCCCAGAACAGTTATTTAGCTTAGGTTTCTCTCAAGTGGAACATGTTGACGCATAAAGAGAAACTTTAGAGATTTCCATGACTGTCTACCACCTCCATGTTTTATTCTCCTCACCTTTTGACTACATAGTACCGATAAGAATAATAATAATAAAAAAAAATGCTTTCCCCCTGGTTAAAGTAGATTTGACCTTTTTACCTGTTTAACATAGAAAAGAAAGACACACTTTCAGGTGTCTCCAGCATTAATGTGTAAAAATATTACCAGGGGTGATTTTAGGAAAATACCTTTAGGGGACTCAATTTTTTTTTATTAATAAAAAAAATATTACTTTTTCATTAGGCTGAAAAATAGAATGTGGACTGTTACTATGTGGTCTTCACAAATGGTTCTTATTGCTTGTCTATTTTTTCTACTGTTTCCATCCTTCTTCTCTGTCTCTTTCTGCTGTCGATCAAAATGTTACAACAAAATGGAGAACAATATATATTTTTATAATTATTAAAAGGTACCTGGCAGTATCCACGGGGGCGTAGTGTCGCCTTGCACCTCCAGAGTCCAGGTTTGATTCCTGGCCAGGTTCGATTCCCGTCTCTGTGTGCATGGAGTTTGCATGTTCTCCCCGTGCTTGGTGGGTTTCCTCCCACAGTCCAAAGATATGCAGGTTAGGTTAATTGGTGTTCTCAAAAGATTTTTTCGGTTTCAATCACAAGTGAAAACATTCACACAAAATGATGAGCATCTGTGTGGATGGAGATTATTTGTGTCATTGGATTGAGACCTTGGTTAACGACTTCTTTCCATTAACTTGTTTATTTTAAAACTAGAGCCTCCCATAATTTTACCCGGCTGCGTGTGATAAAGGCATGTTTAACGCGGATGATAAGATGACCGAGGAAACATCATCAGATGTGCTGAATGTCAAGTTTCATTATAAAACGCTTTGAGATGAAGTTTAGATACCTTCAAGGGGAACTATTTTTACAAGAATACATCTAGGATCTAGGTTATTAGCTTTCGGATCTGCGGATCCGGGTTCGAGACCCGCTGTCGGGTGGGTTGCCGCACCCCATCTTACCCAGCAACTGCATGCAGTGCTGGTTTCCTTTAACCAGTTGGTCATTTCTTTATTCCAGGTAAATCTGATATTTTAAAATTGTGATTAATCATGATTAATCGCAGACTATGACTGTCATTAACTAGATTAAAATGGTAATCGGTTGACACCGATATTTTAAATGTACAATAAGATTGATAATGTTACTGTACGTTTATAAATGAAAATAATCGGAATTGTAAGCTGATACAAGAGTACATCTGGGCCCACAGATCCTGGTTGGACATACATCCGATAAATAAATAGAAATGCCTCTGAAAGGCTTTTGTTTTGTATGAATTAACTCGCTGAGTAGAAAAGTTGATCGTATCAGACAGGAAACTTTTCTGCTTTTGTATTAAATCAGCCTAGGTTGTTTTGACCATTAACCGGATACTCAAATGTGAGTTTGTGAATGAGAAGCTACTGATTGCAATGTAGTTTAAATGCAAGGAAGAAATAATAGTATGCTATTATTAATAGTGTTGCATAACCTGTTCTTTGTCCATAAGTACAGTGGAACCTCGGATTACGAGCATAATTCGTAAATCTTTGCTCGTCTTGCGAAACACTCGTAAACCGCGTTACTCGTAATCCAAGGTTCCACTGTATTATATTAGCCATGGGAACATCTTGGCCAAAGTTAAACAAATCAAAATAAAAAAATAAAAAAAAAACGGGGACATTAACTGCATAAACTCAAGAGCCTTATTCACAACTCTTATTAAATTAACTGTAAAAAAAAGCTTTAGTGTAAAGAACTGCACATTGAGCAGGACCATTAAGGAGTTAAACTGATTCTGAGCTTGGTTCACCCCCCATGTGGAGTTTCACTTATTCCACTTGTGTCCATGTGGGTTTCCTCAGGGTTCTGTGGCTTCATCCCACTACCCAAAATATAGCAGTATACAGTAACAATAGGTGGATTTGCTGGATTTACAAGATGCTTACTGATAATGAACAAGAGCAAATGAATCAGTTAAGGAGTTATAAGACGTTTTTGTTCTCACCGGTTTGAGAGTTGATCTGGAAGTTGCGATCAGCATGCAGTAGTTTATAAGTTATCCGGCTATTGAGTCCAGCATCACGGTCAGTGGCTGAAACTCTCCCAAATCCAGTTCCTGCTGGCAGGTTCTCCCTTACTGCTAGGAAGACCCTCTCCTGGGAAAACCTTGGTGAGTTATCATTTTCATCGGTCACAGAGACCCTCAGAGTGGCGCTGCCAGTTTTCTTCAGCTGCCCGCTGCCTGAGCTGGCCAGTACAGTGAGCAGGTAGATGTCTTTGGCCTCCCTGTCCAGTGCACTCTTCACGAACAGCCACCCACTGTCTGAGAAAATCCCAAACCCTGCCGCATCCCCATCTGGCCGGAGATGGTAGGAGATTTGAGGGGAACTTGAGGAGGAGGCTCCATTTCCACCTTGATCCCTACTCAGGGCACGTACCTGCAGGAAACGCGTGTTCAGTGGTGTGTTTTCCTTCAGCTCCACACGATAGGTCATTGTGTCAAACACTGGCCCCTGGTCATTCTCAGCCTGTATGTGCACTACAAGGGTGAAAGTGGCGCTAAGCTGAGGGGCACCGAAGTCTTTGGCCAACACCAGCAAGTCGTAACGAGGAACACTCTCATAAGAAAGGCTTCCTATCAGGCGGATTTCACCACTGCTTCTGTCAACACTGAATGTCCGCTGACTTTCAGAAGAAAGCAGATCAAAGCTCAACTGCCCGTTGGCCCCTGAATCGCGGTCCTCCGCCTTTACCCGATATACAACAGTTCCCATCTTGGTAGCCTCGGGCAGCAGCAGAGACTCTGAAGAAGAAGGCATGAAGGTGGGTGCGTTATCATTGACGTCAGTGATGGTGATGCGGACAAGTGCCTGAGCAAATACTGGAGGGGAGCCACTGCGAGCCTGGACCTCCAGTTCCAGTGATGGCCAAACTTCATGATCCAGAGGCAGGCTGGTGCGCAGAGCTCCTGTCTCTACGTCCACAGTGAAGTAGCCTTCAGGATCACCAGAGGAAATGGTGTAGGAGATGTCCTTATTGGCGCCTGGAAGAGGATATACTGTACAGTCAGACACACAGGAAAAAGCATGTGTGCATATAGTGGCAAATAACATCAAGTGATTACTATAGGTTCTACATTAAGATTGAAAATTAAGTAAAACACTTACCATTCCTGCTGTTGGCAAACACCACACCGACTTCTGTGCCTCTCAGCACATCCTCCGACACAGTGAAGAAGTACTGTGCCTGCTCAAAGACGGGGGGAGCTACAGAGCCAGCCACAACACTGATGTTCACTCTGGCATTAACAGGCACTGTGAGCCCACCTCCGTCCATTGCCGTGACCACCATTGTAATGACAGAGTTGTCTTTCCCATGCAAGGAGCGGGAAAGAGAAATCACCCCTGCAGAGAAACAAAGGCCACGCAACATATAGAGATCACTCATGTTCTTCACCCCTGGGGGTGTGCAATATTATATACATATCATGTGCAAGGGATATGTATAATAACACCTTCATCATATACTGTATACTAAGCAATTATTTATAGCGAAAAGATTTCATCCAAGTCAATACCATTCAATTGCACAGACTGACTGCAAATAGAGTGGTACAGGACACAAATAAGGATCTAGTGGCATGAGTGAGTGAAATCCGACTACATCTATTAGTTTCATCAAGCAACAGCTTAGTTCAAAATTAAACTCCTAACCCCTAACAATGATGAGTGCTACATTATATATTCAATCATTGATTATTTGTAATAAACACACACCTGTGTCCTTGTTAAGCGTGAAGAAGTTGGAGCCCCCGCCAGGCACTGTGCGGTATGTCACTTTGCCGTTCTCTCCTGCGTCGGGGTCGTTCGCTGATACCCTCAGGACAGAGGTTCCTGGCGCACTCTGAGAGCTCAGACTGACCGCATAGTTCACAGGGTAAAACATGGGCCTGTTGTCATTAATGTCCAACAATGCCACAGTAACATGGGCAGATGAGCTCAGGCCACCCTGAGGATAGAGAAGCCGGAGAAAATTGACAGAGGTGTTATTCTCTACTGATGGAGAGTTACCGGGCTTGTAATTACCTTTAATTCACCAGCTCAATAAATAAATCATGTAAATAATAATAAATAATGCCAGTGGGAACTGTTACTTATTGCCTTCATAGAAGTGTGTGTGTGTGTGTGTGTGCGTGTTGAACAGAATAAGAAAGAAAGAAAGAAAGTGAGCGAGAGTGGTTGAGTATGTGTTACTGTATGTAAGTGCACCCAAGGGAAGTTGCATTTTAATGGCATTTTATTTGAAGAGCTCATAGCTGTTGTTTCTGGCAGCGGAAGGGGATTGTACTGAGCACTGAATCTGATAGCTAGTCTGGGAGAATAAATGTGATCTGACAGCACAAATACACATTTGTGTCAAAGCACTGAGCCTACAGTACATGTTACCAAAAAAAGAACAAAAAATACCCTGCTATTAATTGCACAAGCCAAACAAAAAAGTAATTGGACTAGCCAAAGATTAGCAATAATCTGCAACGGGACACACATACTGTAAGTACATTGCATTTTGGATCATAATGATGAATCTATATTACAAATCTCTCACTCACCCCATCCGTAGCAGTGACCGTGAAATCGTATCTCTCAGATCCCTCGTCCCGGTCTAGGACTGCGCTAGTGCAGATATGGCCAGTTTCTTTATTAATGCTGAACACTGCTGGAGGAGCACTGGAGGGTCCAGATCCTATAGAATAGGTTATTGCACCAAATGAACCGCCATCAGCATCGATTGCCGTCACCTAGAGAAAACAAAGACAAACAGAAATACAGTCTGTTCTTACTTATCAAGATGGATAACTCTTGCTTTTTTATACCAGTCAAAAGTTTGGACATGCCTTCTAACTCCATGGTCGTTTTTCATTTTGATTTATTTCTACATTGTTAAATAATGCAATAATCTCCATTAAACAGTTGATATTTAATGTTGAGCTGTTTCTCCTACTTATGTTCGGTAAAGCCTTCATAATGGGTCTAATCGGAGACGCTGTTAATACTGTAGGTGATTCCTGGCTGGTAACTGTAAATGACCTTCTCTGACCGTCTTGCTTTCCTTGGATGGGCCTCATGAGCGGCGAATTCATCATTGTGCTTAATAGGTGTGTGTGTGTGTACAGTATATATATATATATATATATATGTGTGTGTGTCACAGTTTAATACAAGAAACGTTTTTTTTCTTTTTTCAACTTGGGGAAATGACTTGGCCATGGAATGAGTTGTATCTGTCCACCAGCTGGCAGAAAGGAAGCCCAAGTTAACAACTCAGGTCAGGTCAAGTCCATCTGCCTTCCATAAGTTTCTGAATAAGAAACTTGGAGATCTGTTTCTCTTTGAATCTCCTGGTTTACGCTTATCCTAACCTCAAGCTTGGCATGTTATGCTTAGTCAAATTGCAAGATGAGCAGAAAACAGCTGTGAGCTTAGGTAGTTACAGATCAACAAGCTAAAAAAAAACAACTGAGGGAAAATATGAACAAATCCATTTCAACCAGCTGCGTTGCACACCTGACAGCTACGCATCACCAAAACATGGCAAGGAACCAGACATCAGGTGCTATCCATAAGGATCTGAAATGGAAAAGTCTTGACCTCTGATCTTCTCTTTCTGGTCGATGCGCTGATTCCTGATGCGCTCAGTAAACAGAATTACACTGGTGGTCCAAGAAAGTGCTCGTTCATCATTTTGATATATGCATGTAACCTCAAAAGCCTACAGTATAACCCAACAAAAAGTTCCTTTCAAAACATTAGGAGAAAAAGACTTTGCAAGGCCTGTTTCTGAAAAACATTATGTATGTTTGGCTTTAAAACACGATCCTATAACTTTGATTCATGTCTCTTACACCAGCAGTAAAATAGACCTTTCTATAAGACCTTGAGACTTTGAAATCCGGCCAAAGAGGACCCGATGATGTGTCTCTGAGCCTGCACAGAGGTGAGGCAGTTCGTTCTCATGATATTGCTGTAGATTTCCACATTCGTTCCAATACTGCTCTGGATTAAAGAGTTTTGAACCATCAACAGACTGGCTGGTCAGCACAAATATTGATCATAAAGTACAGTATAGCCCTACAGTATGCACAGAAACAGCAGCTCTCTTTTTCAATAGACCAATTTTATACCTGTTAAATAGAGAAACAATTTTACAAATGTGCATGGTTAATTTTGTATACAGATATGGATGAATGGGTGTTTGAGTGAAACAGTAAAACCCTTCAACATATACTAAATGGAAAGAAACGAATGTGGTAAGAACGGTCGGCTCCACCATGCTTTCCAGGTGGCACGTGTTTAAGAGCACAATTCATTAAAAAGCAGTCAGCTTTCAACAGCCATAGACCACTGAAATCATTCTCACTTAGCACAAATAAGACTACCATCAGAGATTGTTTTCCCAGCTGCAGATATCTTCACCATTACCACTTTGCCTTATTTCCTGAAAAGATCACTTGGATGGATCTGTAATCTTTTAGCTGTCAGTGTTTCTGTAATATTTATGTAATTCAAGAAGTTCAGGCATCTGTGATATTAATTTTGGACACTGCATTGTCCAGGAGTCGGTTGTCCACACAGGAAAGCCCAGTGAGATACAACTTGACAGAGGATGACTTTAGAATCATTTGTATAGACACTAGAATAGCTGGATATTATCTTAGAGATAGATGAGATCACCACTTGGAAAGGAAGAAAGACTAACTTAATGCATTTCAGTGCATAAAAAAATAAAAGAATGAAAATGTTTCTCAAAGAAATTCAGAAAGGTTTTATGGTTTAAAGTTTATTTATTTATTTTAAAATTCCACCTTACATTCTAGATCCCTGTTTCTTTGTGTGAAGGCCTTCAAGGTTTTAAGTCAGGTGTGGGGGTAATCGGGCATGACGACCAAAGCTGGGAAAGTTTGGGTTACAGTTAGTTGTGGATTCGAGGTCATGACTGAGAGCCTCACGGGGTGCAAATGATAAAAAGAATTATTGGGTGTCTTTTGGGAACCTCTGGGGAAAGAGGATGTCTACATTGATTCTCCATGCTTGCTCTGACATGGAAACCCATAAAATCCTACTACTGAGGCATTAAAAATCCCATTAGAAAAAACTTACATGAAAAGTGTAAGAGGTATAGCATGAAAAGCAATATAAGGATGGGTAGTTTGAATTAAAAAAGACTTGGAAGCAATCAGTCATGGCTCAACAGTCTAGCTCCAACCTGAACTGCAATAGTGATGCGATACTATAGAGCTTCTCTCATTAATGCTTAATTGTTTAATTTCCCATTCATCAGTCAATCATTAATTAAAAAAGATGATCTGATTGGATAAAAAAAAAAGAAAGTGGCTCAATGTGTCCCACCCTCAACCACTTATCCCTGTGAATGCAAATTCAAAATCATCGCTTTGGAGTCTCATACAGTACTATTACAGCACTGCTTATGTATCATGTCTAGAACAGACAGACATAAAAAAAAATGTTAAATTGTAACTCCATTTGAGCTAATTCTGTAACTCAGAGCTTGATCGATGAGATCGATGTGAACAGAACACACTTTGGAATCATTTGACCTGACGTTGCTAAATTATGCGTTGAACCCAATCTGCTGAGTTGCCTGAATTGTGTGTGTGTCCACTGAGCAAAAATGGGCCACTGATTGCTTAAAACTGTCTTTAGATTACTGTCCAAATGATGGGTTGTTATCATGTTCAAACAGTAGAAACAGAAATGGAAACCCAAAAAAAAAAAAGGGATTGTATCGCCAACCTAGCCATTAAGCAGCCATAGTCCATATTGAATTATTTAAACATGTGTAGGGTAAAAGCGGCACTGTAGGAAGTTTGAAAGTCTACATAACCTTTTTGTTATGGTACAGTTTAGGGTTACAGATAAGGTGGCTTGAAACACCAGTTTGAAATAGAGCAGTAATACTGTCTGGACGAAGGCATACGTTTATCACGGAGACATCATTTATAAGTCACACTCTCTGCAATCACTCCCAGGAAAGAACACATACCGCTGTATACCATAACTCAAGTCTTTCTAGGGTCATATGTCTCTCATGAGATACTGCACACGACCTGTACTGTACATACCAAACACTGTGTTACAAGTAACGAATCAGACCCTGATTTTATTATTATTATTATTATTCACATCAGACTGATTACCTCTGTATACCTCTCCATTAAGAGCTAATTTACAGGTGGAGACTTCCATTCTGCACTCTCGGTAATATCTTTCCTCTTACTTTTAGTGCAGTCATTCCAAAGAATTGAATAATGTTTTAATATTAATGACTAAGTAGTCAGGGCTGTGTTGGAGGGTTTACATCTGGCATGTTTAGCTCAAACGAATGAAATCAACGGTTTTAACTTGCATTAAATGTTTCTTCCTAAGATTTAACTGACAAGACTGTACAGTATAAGGATCCATGTCAAAGTTACGCAGTGACAAAAAAATGTAATGTTCAGAAGCCTTCTTGTGGTTTCATCATTTGTACGTGCTGTACATTGTTTGGTTTTGAATTGCTTAAATATGTAACATGTGGTCTAAATGACTGATACTACGGTTTATCTTTGTTTTCATCTACTGTAATTTCAAGAAGCTGAATGTAAAATGTGCATTTTCAATAAGAAGCGTTTCCCTGTTTAACATGTAGGTATTGGTTTTCGACAACACTGCACACATGCACAAAAAAAAACTATGGTTGACCAGCATCTACATTACAACTGTACAAACAATCTGAATCATTCTGCACAACTGGTTTGGATTAATGGAGGCTGTTCAACGTGTACATACCATGACCTTACTACTGGGGCTTGTTTTTGTTGATGTTGTTTGTTGTTCATAATCATGGGTTTACATACTGTAGAAGATTTCCTTCTGAACTGTAGATGTTGATTTCTTTCCATGATGCTGCCAGTGCAAGCGCCACAAACGCCAGCTAATTACAGTGCTCCAGGCCTATGAAAACCTGTTTTTATAGACCTATAAGGCTTTCTGTCTCTTCCAGTGACCATAATAACCCTTTCCCTGCCTTCACAACACTTGAAATAGGAAGTAACCTAACTAAATTACAAGAGTCGTGCATGCAGCAATGAGAGTGGTTAGCATCCACACCTGATGCAAAACATATGGTTCAAGCCCAAGACAACCCTTTTCAAGAGGACAACGGTAGCCAGCTCTAGAGCTCAAAAACAGTGTTCAGATCTTGGCACCATCACCATGGCAGTTGACCCACATGTCCCAAAAAACTGTACTTCAGATGATGGTTCATAACAATAATGTCCTTCACAATAATGGCAGAAGTAATACGACTTATGACTTACGAAGTAAGGTGCTATGAGTGGATTAAGTCAAGATCCTTCTTTCATTATTTCAACAAATTCTAATGGCACTTAGAGTGCTGTGCAAAAGTCTTGTTTAAAAATATGTAAGCGCAGACTATTGATCTCAGTCATGTCAGGAGTAAAACATTTCATATTCATAATTGCATTTCCAGAGCAAACAAGCAGCAACCAAGAGGGACTCATCAACTGTATCATCTACTGGTCTTCAGTATTGATCTGGTCAGAGGAATGATGATACAATCAACTAATAGTTGGGTGTAGGTCTCAATGGTGCGCTAAGATTAATGCAGAGCATGTACCATGTAAACATTGTGTATAAAAGATGATGGTGCAGAGAATAATAAAAAAAAAACTGTGACATTCTCCCAAAACACAGTTCAAAGCAAAGTATGTCTGACGATTACCGTATACTGTACTGTATGTCTGCTACAAAATATAAAGGTTTGCTTTGCATAGAGCTGTGGCCGTGGTGATTACAGTAGATTCTAGAATCGATTCTTGAATAGAAAACTATTTAAGTCATCACAGTCACAAGCCATCACAGAAAAACTTTTGAACTAATGTTTTCCAATGCCATCTTCATGAATATTAAGTTGAACTTCAAAGATTAACTAAGTCTCTTAACATCAAAGCAATTGCAAGAAGCAACATATACAGTAGAAATGTTCTTTCTGTAGATACAATGACAAACCTTATGCTAAAAAAAAGCTTATTTTAATTATAACGGTAACTGTACTGTATGTTCAGCAATATTTTTAGAATCATACATGCTCAAACAGGCTAAAATGTAAGGAACAGTATTAGTAAGCAATTTAATTTGTTTCAGAGAGAAGGCCATAACTAAAAGGGTAGGAGACCGACGAGGGATATGTGAACAGATGAGAAGAAACACACTTCAACAGGCGGGTGTCCCAGCTAAGGCGGTGTATCCGTTGGTTAACAAACTGAATTGTTTGTCATGTAGTAAACTCTAAAGACGATTTACAGACTACACTATTAGGAGGTGCCCTTTAGTGGCTCTTCCATAAAGTGAATGTACAGAGCGGATGTTTCTCTTTCCTTAAGCTTTTGTAAAAATGCCACAGGACTCTTTTTATTTTATAGGCTTGTGGAATTTGTTGCTTCTATCAAAAAGAAAAAGAACAGTGCCACTTTTTGTGTTCTTCTTTGAAGTGAAGTCAAGAGCTACAGTACCAAGTCGAAGGAAAAAACACACTGTATGCAGAATTCCGAGGAGTGTGTGCATTGAAGATAACTTTGTCTGAAACCCCAGCGTTTGAGGTTTAAATGTTTATACAGTACAGTATGACTTATCTATAGATAACAGCAATGGCAAAATACAAATCACTGCTAAAATGTCACGGATTGCAACTTTTCTGGCAAAATAACAATACTGTTTTTCTGCATTCCGTCCAATCTGTGTATTTTCAATATTGTTCTTCTCTTGCTTCTCACATGAAACACTCAGAAGTGTGGAGAGACAAGCAGTGGTGGCCACTACTAAGTAAGAATAAGTTCACATTACTACTGAAGTCATTCAATTCCAATGTATTTACCCTAACGTGACACATACCAGATTTTTATGGCTCTGCGAACATACAAATTTCATGCTTTTTCGGGTCTAAGGTACTTAATTTCGCCATGTCTTGAACTGCTGTAATTTGAGTTTCCCCTTTGTTCCCAGAGACTAAATATCTGTTATTAACATGTTATTTAACACCAACATTATTTTCATTATTAATTGTTGATTCCTTTGTTCTTGAGTCTTAAGAGTCTTAAGGGCACTGGAGAAATCAATAGATTTGGCGAGTCATGCATCATGCTGACAGTCGCGCAGGACCAGCCAAGAAACACTAAAGCTTATTCAAGATAATTACCTTCAGTCTATGCAAATGAATGCTTTTCTTGACCATGTCTACGCCCACAGAATATTGGATGTTCCACACAATTTCCATTGGATAATATTAGCATCAGGTGAAGAATATAATGAGATCCTCATAAAACAGAAAAGAACTGAAGTGACTCATGGCCCAGGCTCCTCATCTCAGTGATTTTACTGATTTTTACTGAGAAATCGAGCAAGACAGCACCTCCAAAAGCATGATAGAACGTGAGAAACAGCATTGTTAGGAAGGAGAAATATAAGCCCCTTAAAGCACTGTTGTCATTCAACAACTCCTCTAAATTATGTGGCTGCTCCAAACCCAAAAAGAATTATATATGTTTACACTGACCCCGCTCGATTATACACTTCAAACTAGGGCCTAGTCACTGCTACAGCATAAGCAACTCCATGTCATGGTAGAAAAGGGCAATGTGTAATGCTTGACATCCCTCCTGTTACTGGAGTCCGTGGTGGTGCAGAGGGGGATGAAACAACGGATGCGGAAAGAGCAAAAGGCAGAGAAGGGGGGTTGGTGAGGAGAGGATTTGGATGAAGGACCAGTCAAGCATGGAAGAGTAATGTTCATAGGGGTATACTGTCAGTGCTCCATAAATGCCAGCAAATCGAGACAATCCTGCTCCAGTAACCAGCAATACAACCTGCTATCCTGTTACTGGCCAATTTCATAGGAACACCCCTTCCCCTGAATATTCCTGTAATTATCTGATTAGTCAGTCATGAGACTGACTGCCTTCGTGCCTACAGTAAATTTATGTGGGAACAGATGAAGATCTTCAGTTATCACCAGGAGAACAAATATTAAAGTGATCTCAAAAAAGATTTATTGGTGTCATAGGAGCTGGTTTAGCTTGATAAGAGATTTATTAGCTGATAAAAGTTTGGATCTTCTAATTCACCTTCTAATTCCATGGTCTTTCCTGATTTTTATTTCTTTTCACCGTTAAACAAAGCTAAAAGCATCTAAAATATGCAGTAATCTCTTTTTAACAGTTGATATTGAGATGTATCTGCTACTGATGCTCTGTAAAGTCGTCATAACGCCTCTAATCTGAGGTGCTGCTAATTGGTGATTTTTGAGGCTGGTAACTCTAAATGAACTTCTCCTCTGCAGAAGTTTTGGTCTTGCTTCCCTGGGAAGGTCTTCATGAGAGCCGGTTAAATCATTGGGTTTGACGAGTTTTGCAAATGCACTTGACGATACTGTTCTTCCAAGAACCGTTCCAGAACAGCTGACCTTCGTGTCTTAAAATAATAACTGACTGTTGTTGTTATTATTGTTACTCAGTTACCTAACGCCATATGTGTTATTTCATAGTTTATAAATCTCCAGTATTGTTCTAGAATGCAGAAACCCAACAAGCACGGGGGGGGGAAACCTGAAAAACTTCATGCACACAGACCCAAGGCGGGAATCAAACCCGGAAGCTGGAGGTGAAGGCGACAGGGCTAACCACTATACATAAAAATATTAATAAAATATCAAATATCAATAGTAATTAAAAAATTATACATACCGTATATAAATTATAGATATAAAAATGTAAGGAAAGAAAATCTATTATAACCATCAATTTGTCCCTGATGAGCAAGCAAATCTGATATTTCAATAGAAAGAAACCTTGAGAGGAACCAGACTTAAAAGGGAACCCTTCCTCATTTAGATGAAACCAAAGAGTGTGATCATAAATCAATTCCTATTATATCCGCATGCTACAAGTTTGAAAGTTCAGTTAAATGACAGGAAAAGTTTTCAAGTTAATAGTAAGTCTGTTTTTACTCTTGGAGGTTAAATTACAAAACTGTCCATTGCAAATTCAGTTCTTTGGTCATATGAGTGAATGACCGATGAAAATATATTAGCCGTTTTTTGTATAAACTTCTCATTTTCACTGCCTGCAAAGTGCAAAACTATTCTCGAATGGACTGTTTTACTAAACATCTGTTATGTATTTTAAAACCATGGTCTCTGCACTACTCCCTGCTTAGTCTGAATCTAGGGTTGGTGATGGACCTGATGTGCATGATAAGGACAGGGTCAAAAGGTCAAAAGCTATGACCCTTTGCTTTCTTTGGTGCTGACATGCCTTCTCTGTGGCTCTGAAATAAACGATTCATCCATTTTTAGATACAAGGAGGAAACAGCTGTTTTAACAGAAAAACAGATGCAAGAAAGGGACACAGCCTATTATATGTTCAATTACACAAGGGTTAATTTAAGCAATGATATTAATCACTATATTCATGAAGACAGCAGGTTGCACAGAACCCAATCTAGAACCCAATCTAATCTAACTGAGAGATTAAAAAATAAAAAATTTAAAAAAAAAAAGTTTATTTGATGCACAAATCCAAAAAGTATTTTTATTGTAGTAAAAATTTGGGTCAGTGCACCAAATGTTACCTGTCCCAAACCATTATATAATACATAAACTTACCAACAAACAGTGACTTTACTGGCAAACCTGTTAAGCAATAAAAGTAACCATAAACATCTCTACTGAGACTGAGAGACGATCCCATGGGGAAAATTGCAATCATAAATAGAACTCCTAAATGATGACCTGCTACACATTCATTAGGGTCAGCGGTTCCAGTGATGCAAGTTTAACATATTCAATATTTATATAAATTCACCTTACCCTTAAATAAGGAAAGGTAAAATGTTAACCCGGAAACAATAATCCACAGTCAATTGCAATCAGTTAAACTCCACATCATGCCTTACTGTATATGTGGTGGTCTAGGAAACCCCATTGCATGCTGCAGTCTTATTGTCTTCTACATAAAGTAAACAGACAAAAAAAAAAAAAACAACAGGCTTTTTTACAGATACCGTCTGCGAATAATTATACAGGATGAAAAATTGTTATTTACCTAAAGTGAATAAAGAGAAAACTGCATTCAAAGACCCACTGAGATACACAAACACACTGACTGTCTAACTGCAGGTTATATATTGATTTTATTCTAATAATATATAATTATTCGACCATGAAAACCATCTGTCTTTATACAGTACAGTATGTCCTGCTACGGTACTGTATATCAACCTTTATTCATAGATATTTCATTTTAGAATTAGATTTAGATTCATTAGACTGATAGGGGCATGGATATTGGTATCAATGTTAAATTGGCAACGTTACGGATGTTGGAACATTATTGTTATTAAGTTGTATTTGAAATTTAGTATTTCAAACTGAAATACATCCTTGAAGTACTCATACTGTACTTCCGATGCTAGTTTTTTTTGTCCCACAAGTAAGTTGATTCCCTGTCTGGGACCAGACCTGAGCCAGTGCTGAATGCTAGCCATTGGTCCAACTGGAAAACCTACATCCAGTTCCAGTAAATGCATATAAATTGCTTTGTCAAACAAAAATCTGAAAGCAGAATGAAGACAAAAAAAGCATTTGTAGTAAAAGCATGTCATGGATGTACAAGATGCTTATTGCCATGACGTATGAGATTTATTGTTTGACACTGGATATTATGCTGCGTATCCCTAGCACTGGTTTTGCTGGTACAGGATGTTTAGGAGCTGTGATGCACGTCTCAGTAATATTTATGAAAAAAAATTAAAATGCATGATGCTGCGTTCAGGAAAAAAGGTTGGTCATGAAAGTCGGATGAAAATATATACATACTAATATAAACATAGACAAACACTTAGCCAAACAGGTCACCTGGTCTTTTTCCAGTCTTCAACTGTTCAGGTTTTGGTGAGTGTGTGTAAATGATAGCCTCATGGGAGTGGAACATAATACCTGTATGTTCTTCTACAGTGTAGATGATCCACCACAAGATTTGATATACTGTATACCGTATGAGATCAAAGATGCTTTCCGTTCATCCTGGTGGTAAAAAGTGACTATTTGAGTTACAACAGTCAACTCAAACCAATCTGGTCATTCTCCTCAAATAATACAACTACATCAGTATGTAAAGTAAGTATTAATTTAAATACAAAGTCCTACATAGTTGGCAGCTCAGAATTAGCTTTCAGCAATGTTTATATCCGTTCGTTATAACTTTACTGCTTTGTGGCCTGTAAGGTCCATTCCGGTAGTTGACATCTCAATTCATCCTCTGTAAAAGACACTATGTTTTGGCAGAACATTACATATCCAACATCCCAGGTGCATCAGACTAACCAATCTTATTCAGGATCACAACTTTATCTTTCCCCGGTGTGCTGTTTGATGTGGGCTAATGATGCACTGACCTAGCACAGAGACAGTGCTAATGATAAAGAATAACCGGCAGGGAAATATAACACAGAATGTAAAGTCGTTGGATGGTTTTAGATGGCTCTGACTGCATGCATTAGGGCGGGGAGTAAAAGCAGTTAAATAACAGAGCAGGTCAAAGAGGGTGCACACATCAAAGAGGCATCAACTCTTGGAACAAAGAGAGGCAAGAACAAGTCCCCAATAATCCTGCTACGACTTAAGGATCTGCATAGGGAATGCATTGCGTACTGCAATGAAGGTGAGAGAAAGGGTACACAGCTTTTGGCAACTTAGACAGGAACAAATGCTGTGCAAGAGGAATAAAAAACATAAATTTAGAAAGGGGAGAAAATGGTGAGAAAGAAAGAGAGGTAAATCCTTTGAGACCAGTTTAGTTTTAAGACCTTGAAAAATGCCTCAGCATTGCCTCCCCAACGCCTCTAATGGAAGCCATATTGGATTAGACCAGCGTGAAAGCACATCACAGCCTGCAAATCGTGACACAAAAGCCATGTGTGAAGAAACAAATCACAGTAACAACCATCTCAGCTGCTTACATCAAGGCAACATGCTCCCTCGGTCACATTAACTATATTTTTCGTTTTTTCTAAGGGCACAATTCATTTATACTAATCTTATTTAACATCGATGTTTGCTTAGCTGAGGCGTGGCTCTTCTTTTTTCCAGTGCTCGAAAATCAATATGTTGTCAGGCCACACATTTTACCCAGATGGTTAAAGGGTGAAAATCCCAAAACACAATGAAGTGAGTCAGGGTCGTGACCTGTTATAGCTCCATGCATATAAATCAGTGAACAGCATAAAGCTTGATGGATGAAACAGAAACAGATAGTGAGGTGGGAGGAGGGATGACGATTGACAGCGCGAGTTATACCTCTAGTATGTTTTTATTTTATTTTATAAGAAACGTCCTGATCCATTTTTACCTTTTTAAACCATAATGGTCATGATTTTAATGCAACATCAGGTCTCAAGTCAGCATTTTTCTTCACTACAGAAATTAATAGGACAAAAAAAAGGACATTTTTAAAATGTTCGGGACAAGGTGGTATTTATGGAAATCCTCGCAGTCAGAATCTGAGTTATGGAAAGAGCCTTGGGATGGGAAGAGAGCTGTTGAAGGAGAATTCCAGATTCAAAATAATCAAACCACATTCCAGGAAGGCCGCTTCCACCATCTCGCTCTTCAAATGCACAGACACATGTGAAAAAGCAACGACCGAAAGCGATTCCGTGCCAGTGACACGCATGCTCTTCCCAGCACCTTGGGAAAAGCGGAGAGCGTTACGATTCATAAAGCACCTGTTGCATCCGAAGCAGTACACAACCACATACACTGATTTCCTCCCTCCCCCAAAGGGCACTGTTGCTCAAGAAGGGCAGACTTCCGAGAAGCTCAGCAGGGACCTGCACTCTAAAATAAAGCTGTCAGTGGATGGTCACAGGCCGGATGTGTGGATGTAACCCTTCATGCTCTCCTGTGTGAATAGCAGCGGCCTTGCTGAGAGATCATCCGCTGTGTGGCCTGCACAAGCAGGAGGGAGCGTGAACGTGCTAACCCAGGATACGCTAAAACTTGGATAAGCTCAAGCTTGGCCTGGATCAAAGAGGATCGCTGCGTGCCATACCCTCACACGATAATGAACTCACTCCCCGAACAAGAGTGGTAATAAATTGCGCCTGCGATACAGACTAGAGGTTCGTAGGAGTACTAAAGCATGTTAAAAAGACACACATATGGGCTCTCGTATGCATGCACACACAGACATGTGCACCAGACAGGACGCCCCAGTGCACTCCTACTCACCATCTATTTTCTCTGCTCTTGGCTACCTAAGGCTTCAGGAATGGCCAAGAAAAACAAAATGGCCAGGCGCAAGATAGCACAGGGGTTAGAGGCCTCCACAGCTCCAGCTGAGAGAAAAAGAACTGTGAGTGTTGTCAGATAACACACACACACACACACACACACACACACTTGGGAATATTCCATCTGTAGAGTAAAATACCACTGAGTAGATGGAATATATATGATGCAGGCTGTATATTTGTCACGCACGTCAGTCTGTCAGGATGTAACAACATCGTGGCATTTAAAGCTGAGCAACTTGCGAATTCTGCAGTCTCAATGTTAATAGTTGATAAGGAATAAGAGCAACAGGGTCACTGTTTTCTGAATAATGCATGCTATTAGCCTAATTAACAGCATTTCCTTAGGGAAACACTGGCTAAAGTGCGCCATGGTTTATTGCGGTCTTATAAAGATGCCTTGGATTCCAAGATCACATTCTACAAAAATGAGTGTAAAAAAAAACAGAGAAGCACACTCCGGCAAAGAAAACTCTATATAGTCACTTCTACAGAAAGTAGGACCAGGTCGAAACGTAAACAAATGATTGATGCAGTTGACAAAATATGTAAACTGGAAGAACATTTCAAAGTGGATCATTCAAATCCAGAAAGCAGAGATAACATCCACTTCACACTGCAAATCATCCGATTTTAATCCACACGATATTAGTATAGATTTTCCACATGCAAAGTGTTGCTCAGGATCGATGCTTTTCAGCTCAATCAGATTTTCCTCTGTGACACTTTTCATTTGCAACGTCGCTCTTTTTCACTGTCACTCCTCCAGTGCTGCTGGAGTCACCGAGTTCATGAAGGATTTGTTCAAGGACAGCAGGACAGCCAGCTCCCCCAGAACTTGACGAAGGAACCACATGTACAGTCGAGAAACATAATTTCTTCTACATGGTACCAGCTCTGCTGACTCACTTTATTCTCAGATGGCCAGCAATATATCAGGAGACATCTAGAATCTGTCACACGAGAGACGACTCGCTGTCCTCTCCGATCTCTCACATCTGCCGTAACCTGTTTACGAACAACGTCTGCACTTTGTCCAAAGCGGTTGCGCAATTCCTAAAAGGACAGGGTTAATATTAAGGATACACTGGATAATATATAATATCCTGATATTAATCTTTACTCTTCATTGAAACTTTATCAGTTACAGCTGTGTAAACACCAATCCATGGCGCACTCACTAAAACTCATGTTCGTCCAACAGACAAAACAACAGGCATACTGGAGGGACGGGGATTAAACCAGATCAAGCCTGATTCCTGTCGTTCACACGGTGCCTGCCGCATCTTCCCCACCTTTCAGGTTTATACTGTAGGTCCGTCTATCTTGAATACCGGAGAAAGTGCTGAATGATGAAACATCTAGTACACTGTATATTTTTTACGTTAAGAAATGTGCATTGTAATCTGAACAAAACCATATTGTTTCATGTGTAATAGAATTCCAATAAACTTGACATTACACTGGAATCACCACATCAGCGAGGCCCTCGGTAGACCCACGCAAAACATAGTCGAACTAAAACTCATTTCCAGGATAAAGAGCTTGTGTTGTCACATGGCGTGTTGAGCTGTGTGGTGGACTATTACTTGATCAAAGTACACTAAAGAGGATTTAAATGGACAAGCCTGGAAAGGCCAGCCAGATCTTCATGACTATGAGATCTACAAGCGTGAGTATTAAAAGGTCGCCTGAATCCACTTATCTTCAAGTAGTAGATAAATAATGTCAGTTGTACAAACCAGACATCCATAATCTTTCTACAGTATGTGATGCCAATGTCTGGTTAATAATAGAAGACAAAACCGGACAATTTCAAATTAATAAGTTCAACAGGACATACAGTACAGTGGCGATGTCTGAACATATATTTTTAAATGATGCGTATGCGGCAGCCCTGACCTTCCTAGAAACGAAGATGAACTTGACATGCAAGCTCCAAGTATTCCCCACTCATTCTCTACACCACTTATCCTGTAAATGGTTGCAGACGGCCTGGGGTCCAAACCCATCTCGGGGCACGCAAGCCCGCACCCTCACACACATACTGTGGAGAATTTGGAAATGCCAATTAGTGCCTAATCTGCATGTCTTTGGATTGTGGGAAGAAACCACAGAACCCGCCTTCCACGTGTTTCCAGTTAGGGCAAAAAAAACAGTTAATCTGCATCATTGTTTATCCACGTTGATTATCAAACAATGAGTTGAAGAAAGTAACACAGTTCGAACACCAACATAGGTTTTTGTTTTTTTCCTTCTATGCCTCAGGATGGCCTTTCAGTGACCTCTACAGTCCCCAAACTCCTACAGGCATCTTTTCCCTCTGGCTCCATAATAGCTAAACCAGACATTCTTCTTCTGCTTTGCCGATGTTTCCTGACCTTTAAATGACATGACTAGGAAAGGATTCCTATCGTCTATATTCTCTCTATATCTGCAAAAGAGAAAGCCTACATTCAAGCTTAGCTAGCAGTCCTCTGCCGTGTCATTTTTAGCTCAGCTCAGCATTTGCTGTGAAAAAAATAGAAAATCGGTCTAAGGACACTGTAAAAAGACAATACGGGCCATGGAGAAAAAGAGGATAGAAATAATCAGAGAGGGACAAGCTTTTTTCGTCTTGAGTGGTAGCCTGTTTCTGAGGTTTTATAGTCTTAAGCTTTAGTTCTAACCTTGTCATTATATGCAGGCAAGTGTGAGGTTGCTGGATATAAGTACAGTATGAACCGAAAATACATTTAGTTGGGGTGTTGTCAGTGGTGCACCATGCTACTCGTCTAAACAGGTTCAGTAAACCACCACAAGATACACAAGTACATATTTGTGAAATCAGAAAGCTGGCCGGGGTCATAACCAGAAAAACACAAGACTAAAAGAAACCAGGAACTTTGCAAAACCACAAAGAAATTAGTGTTTATTAATAAAACCAAGGAAATATACACTATTGAAGTAATTTGATAAAGATATAGATGACAAACACCACTGTATAACCAAAGAGAACCAATCACTGTAGAGAAAGTTAAGTTTGAAACAAATACATAAAAATGTCAGTCTATACTGTATATATGATGTATATTATACATTGTTTTATTATAATTACTTTTAAAATCATTGTTACCATATTGCAGGTACCTTTGTAACATGTTAGAATATACTGTAATCACAAGGCCTGCCTTTTGTGCAAAATGCATAAAACCTCACATGTGACACTACATCATACAGTGTGTGATCCACCCCATATGATAGGAACTATATTTTACTTCAGACAGAATGATTATTCATTTAAGTTAAAAATGTATTATTGTACTAGATGTGCCCAAGTGGAGACAGAGATCCCCGAGGCAGAGTTTTGAGAAGAAAGGACTCTCCGGCGAGACGGCGCTGCACGCTTTAGAAGCCATGTTCGCTCTGTGCTCCGGTATTGTCTATAGACCGCAAGTTCTCACATTTTTAGAGCCAATCGATCGACAATTTCACGCTCGATCGTCGCTGATGGGTTCGAGTACTCGATTAATCGAGTACTCGTGCACATCCCTACTATGAAGTGCGTGAAATGAAGGTGTGAGATTGTGTTTATTAAGTAGATTTCATTTGCACATAAGCATTTTTCATAAGCATCATTTGTTGAATTTTGAGATGAACTAATGATTTTTTTCAAGGTTGATTTTTTTTATACAGTAATATAAGGGTGTTTTCCATTGAAATTTCAAATTATCATATCATCTGTTCCCGTAGGCCGACTGCGATGGAACAAAGCCTATATGTTACCTCAAGCTCGGCCAAATAAACCCGTGAAAACCCCATTAAAATGAATTCAGTAGTTTTTATGTGATGTGTGCACAAACAAACAGTCAGACAGACAGACAAAAATTTCAAAAACCATCTTGATGTGTTCTATTACTCATCTTACGTCTCCTCAAATTATTTTTCCGCAAATGTCTTTAATGTACACACATGCCAACTTTACAGTTTTATTATACAGTATGTATAGATTTCATTCTATAGATGTTCAATTCATGCTATTCTGGTCCAAAAAAAAGGCCATGCTATGTCAACCATCCATGAATAAGATCAGGAAGCTCTGATATAAAGCAATATTATACCATATAAAGGAAATAAATTGTCTACTGAATCGGTCTAGCTGTCACATTACCTTTGATCATCAGTGATGCGAAACATGCACATGAAAATACCAAGGGTTTTTATGGAAGGTGGCCCCATAAGCACTTAATACATGGCTAAGATGGATGACAAACAAGACAGTTTCTCTTTATAGAAGTTCTAAAAGGGCTGTTGAATCTTATCTGGCTGATGAAAAACTGGATTTAAAGTAACCCATTTGTGATAATTTGTGATAATCTACAAACAGAACAATCTTCAAGATAAAAATCAAATAAGCATCCAATATTTGAAAAAAATAATAATAATAAATCAAACTGCACAGGTGCATGAATTGAAGTCTGGTGTACAGTACATGGCAAGACATTAAACCGCAGCTTTATGACTGAATACAGTTTGTGCCAGCCTGTACTGACGGTTTGACCTCCTGACCTCTGGGAACAGAGTGCTGATGGGAATATGAGTCTGACTTATGTCCTTGGCATGAGAGTGAAAATAAGGGTTAAAACTCCAGCATCTCTTTGAAGATTAACATTCCAAAGAAGCCCTTACATCCCTCTGTCAAACTGAGAGAAAGATCCCAAGAAGATTACAAATGTGATTAGAACTGTGTGGTAATTTTCTGCAGGCCTTTACGGCCTTTACATAACTATATCCTGATAGAAAGTTTTTTTTTTAAATTGCACTCCTTGCACAAAGAATAAACAACTATGAAAGTGTGACATCATTGCTGGCTAGAACAACACCTGGAAAAAACTGCACAATAAAAATTCTTCCTTTTCTCAGACATCTGTTGCAGTACCCAAAGTGCAAAGTGTGTGCATATGTAGAATATTATATTGCATGTATCTATTAGTTCCCGAAGAAGTTCTTGTCACAACGCCACACACACCTAAATACTGTATACACACACTTACAGACAGCCATGTGAACACAAAGAGAATTAAATGTAATGTAATTCTCATATTTGCTGTAGGCAGATTCACACATCATTTCAGATCCTAACCAGGTCACTAACGTCCTTTAATTTGAAGCCACAGCTGACAAAATGAGGTACAGAAACCACAATCACAGCCACTGCAACTCATCCACAACTAAGCAAATCAGCTTACTATAAATATGCATCCAATTTAACATGTGCAGTTAATTAAGCGAATGTCGGAATTTTACTATAAAAGGAAACGGACGGAATTCTTATTCCCGGTCAGTTCATAGAACCACACCTGACACACACACACACACACACACACACACACACACTTATAAACAAATTTATGGCAAAACATTTAAAAGTTTGGGATCT
>JAQQZT010000009.1:11091519-11114617 GCA_030068275.1 Clarias platycephalus | reverse complement strand
ACACACACACACACACACACACACACACACACACTTATAAACAAATTTATGGCAAAACATTTAAAAGTTTGGGATCTCGGTTCTAATCAAGAGTGTATGTTAATGTTTTCTTTCTAACTGCTTTTTTAACTCTCATAGGAAACCCGATAATGTTTACTGTATGCATGCTTTCAGAATAAGTAACATGCAAAGAAAACACGAAATTAAGGATGTGGCAAGTGTCTGGAACAGCAGAATGCAATTTTCCTCATTCTTCCTTTGTTTTCATGCAAACTGTCCATCTTAAGCAGACTGCCTTTGTTTCTTCTTTCTGTACGGCTTTAACCAAGCCGCTCCGTGACCTCAGCTTATCACAGACGCAGTCAGAGAGTTCGCCTTAACAGTTATTCATCATTCTCAAAGAGTACAATAAACAAGGCTGAGCTCCAAGTATCGCATGACCACGTTGGAATCCACACTACTAACGTCCTTTCTGTTGTTTGTATTGTAACACACATTCGCTTGCACTTCAGTTCTTAACGGGTCGTGTTACGAATTAAAATGATATCTTCATAAGGATGCGAGCTTGTTTTTAGATGTTTGGTGATCATCAAGTGCCATTAACTGGGTTTTATTTCCTGGATAAGGCTTTAGGAGGGTTTAATTCAGAAAGCAATGGAAAAATTGATACTGTAAGTAGACGCCAGTATGGAACCATGGGTAAGAAAGCCATGTAAGTTCTTAGGTGACCATGTACACGTACAAAAATAGGCCAATCCCATGTCAGTTAAGTGCAGATGTGGTTTATACTGCAGATGTGGTTTATGTTTCCACATTGCACTTTGCTCTCATGCACTACAGCAGGGATTTTACAGGGAGTTTATAAGAGTCCGGGAGGAATGCAGGGATTTCAGACAAGCCGCTTTTTCCACTTTAGCTGTCTACATGTTTATGACTATTGCTGTTATATTAAGCGTAAAATCCAAATGTTTGTATTGTGACATAGATAAGGTGCTTGTCTAACACATGGATATGGTGTTACACTTCATTATCTTTGTACTGTACAACCCTCAAAATTCTGCAATCCGACCCCAAATTTTACATTCTATGAAGACTTTTTCATTGTAGCGAAACCATGCAAAAATAGGATGGTGTCTGTCACACATTGTGAAAAGACAGAAGACATAAAGAAATAAATGTGTCAGATGTCATGGAGAATTTCCAACACGTCTGAGGATCTGACTGGACAATGTACAGTATAATGTGAGCAGAGATGATTTGACAAGCATATCACAAGTCTTTCGATGTTTACCTTGCATGAAAATCAATTTGTAATAGTACGATCAACTAGGCCTGTCTAAGACTTTCCCGTCATCAGCGTGGGGTGAGGATATTATTATTTAAATTCTTACAGCAAACTAAGTGAAAAGTGATGGTTTTCCCATATTAGTCTCTGGTTTTGCCTTTCTTTTGTCTTTTTGGTGTTTGGTGCTTGGGACTTTCATGCTAATCCGAATGTTTATTGTTTCCTAGGTATGTCGATTGGTATTGATTATATTTATCATTATCATATGTGGCAGCTGCATTAGCCAGCGAAATGGGACAGCCATAGTTGAGACGCTGTGACTTAATTGGTCTTCAAATGTAGCCCTTATCTGAGACACGCGATGTCTCACGTCCGTTGTCTACATCACTGTTTGGGTTCCTGTTTCAGTTCCGGTTCTTGTTCCTGTTGTGTCCTGATTGCTTTTGTTTATTTGTTTGTATGTACAGTAAGTATTAAATGTCTGAAAAATCAAGTGTCTGCGATTAGGCCGCGCCTGTGACACCATTATCTCTGACCATTTAAAAACGTCCAAAAGAAACATTACAGAAACTAATGTTTCAGTCAAGAGTTCATTCGGTTTCATCTGTAAAACCATACTGCGTCTAATTTCAGACAGGCAATTAAATGCCTACGTTTCACTTAACTCTCAATGGATGAGACAATGTACCACACCCTTTTGCAGGAAGTCGTGCGATAAAGCAGGAAGCAGTGTTTATTGTCAGGGCCAGGAGAAAGGAAGTTCGGTTCAGGCTGATACAGTCTGTATCTGGACCCAACCTTAGGAAACCTTTTCCTTCAAGGCTGCTTGAAACATCCTAGGAAGTACACATACTGTACTTGCCATGATTTATTTTGAATAACATGGCTAATTCCATCACTTAGCGCAATATGTTTCCTATTTGAATGGAAGAATGGAGCAGCTGGCACACTGCTCAGAAGATCATAGATTTCATGATGAAAGTGATGGTATAGAAGTTGTAAAGTTTTTTTTTTTTTTTGGCTCAGCATGGTAATCGATTTAACAATGTGGAAACATTGAGTGTATGAGTTAACAAGACAATAAACAGCAGCAACAATCCACTGTTACTTAAATGACTGTTAACAGCGCATGCCAAGCAAAAACATTTGCAATAAAACATGCAAAAAGAATTACAGACTTACGCAAGTGCTCCTCATAATTGCAAACTATGACATCATGGTAAATATTAACATCATTTTACAAAGATAGCAGCTGAAGGAGTGCAAAGTGGTTCAATGTGTGTAAAATCAAGCGTAACTGAATACTGTAGTGTTTCTTTTCTCAGAAGTTTAACCAAAAACTGAGGTATTTTGAGGCCGTGATGTCTTTTGGGACCGGCCAGAAATTGACTTTCCAAATAAAGCCTCAGGTGTAAAAGTTTGGCAGCCTGGGAAAACACTTCACATGATCCAGTTTTTAACATTCTCTACTGTCCTGTATATTTCTCAGAGCTACAGGTTTTACTCAATTGAAATATGTTTCGAAATAGGTTTTGTGTGTTGTAGTGTATCTTAACCAGACGTTAATCATAGCTACCAAAAGGGGAAAGCACACTGAAAGATTTCTATTCCAGTGAAAGATTTCTACATTTACAACCTAATCAACTTATGGAAAAACAATATTACTTCCAAATTGAAAGAAATGTTACAGTAGAATGAGAGTTATCTTGATTAGATTATCAGGATTATTTACATCCATTCCTGTCTCATCGGCAGGACAACAGAAATGATATATAATATATCCTGTACATACTGCATTTGTAGATTTTTCTTCCTGTAATTTTCTCGAATAGACTTTTGCTTTTTTTTTTTTCTTGTCAAAGGATACAGTGAAAAAAAAGGGGGAAAAAAGTTTTCCAGAGTTTAGCTAGAGACACATCCAAAGGTTTTTATTGATGGTCAGAACACAAAACTTTTATACCATTTCCTTAAACTAGTCCTGGAGTACTTGTACATGTTACTACAGTATGTCTGGAATTTTGCATATTTCATTTTTTATGGTTTCTCTGGTTTTCTCACACTGTCTATATACTGTAAATAAGTGTATAAATGAGTGAGCCCAGTAATGGACTGCAGTCCCACCTGGAATACATTCTCCCACCTTGAGTCCAGTTCTGCCAAGACCCACAGTGACCCTGATCAGGATAACAAGATTATTGTCGAGGAATGAACAAATGATTAACCAGCGGATATGCATTGGAACCATCCGAAAAAACATCAACATAACCAAACCTAGGAAAATATGAACAAAGGATAAACAGAATCTACATTTTCGTATTCAATTCTTTGTTTATTCAGCACTAAAATGCAGGACAAAAAAAAAAAACAACGCTGTATCTGGTTCGTCTTCGTTCCATGTGCACTTCAGTCCCAAATGATAACGCTGTCTTTACACATTTCTTACACATGAGCTGAGTGCCATATATCACTTCATTATACAAACAGGGTGACAAACTGTAACCGTAGAAACAAGAGGACACTTTCACACTACAACGTTCAAAGGGCAATTAAGCTTGTTTAGACCCACAACGATTTTCATTCTGTACATTTCAATTTATATAACGTGATGGCGTGTTTTAATGCTTTTAATGTAATTTGTCACATTTTAATGCTATGATAAGGCCCTTCTGCCTCATCTAATTTTATGCATGCGACCTTACAGTGAAGTTTTGCATTATAAAGCAGTGATCTGGATATTCAAACAGAGCTTAGAAAGTGATTTAATGATTTAGTATTTTGTATTAATTTAGTAGACCAGAAAATACTGGGTCTGTTTTATGTTTCTCTTCTATGAAAAAAAAAAAAAAAATCTTGGAATTGTTAACTTTGTATTTCAGTTGTCATTGTCTCCCAGCTAGACAAAGTTTTAGGAAACACATGCTGCTTTACTGCATGATAGGGGGGAAAAAGCACAATATTTCTAAATGAACATGAATCCTTAAGTTTAAACGCATGAATAGGCAAATAAAATTCACCACATTTCATTCTTTGCTCAAGCTTTCGAATGTATCAAATTCCTGTGATTTCTAGTCTCCTGTCTAAGGATAAAACTTCTGAAAGTTGTCTTTGGAACTAATGCTCACCATTTTCATCAGGGGAGCATGGATTTGCCTTTAAACAGTAGGAATAATTGACTTCAAGCAAGTCTAAAATGTTTTCTCTGTATAATAAGGAGGATACATTATTTCAGCATTATACCTCCACTACGTCTCAGCTGACATTTGGGCACTGGAATCCAAAGCTCACTTATAAACCGGTGAAAAGAAAAAAAGTCTTGACCTCAAAGACTTTAATTCAGAGGTAATTTCAGGTAATGGCTTCCAGAGTGAAGGTTTAACGTCAGATTGATGTCCTGGAGTAATCAGGAATTTCTGGAGAGGCCCAATTAGTAGATTTATGACTTTAAAATGACTTTAAGCCAATGAGCTATGGCCCTTCTGTAGGTCTTGTCTGCTTGAGTGTGTGGAGGAGTGTGTTCATGTTCTTCCCACATAGAAAATTGCTGAAGATTGTCTTGTACTTTAGCTAAGAAGACAAAACCGAACTATACGTCTCAAGAGCTGCGCAAGGTTCAGATTTCACAAAAGGTAAGACAATGCAAAAAAAAAAAAAAAAAAGTAAAAGCACAACTGTGTTCCTGCAACTGAGCACTTTTCCAATTACATCTTACTCAGCAGTGCTGCCTGCATGCTGTTTGTTCTGCAGTAAGACAGAATGCCAGATCACCGTTACAAAAGGAGCTCGTTTTGCTCACCGTGATGCAATCAATCACGATACTGGTTAGCTGCCAGTCAGCAGTATTGGATTCATCTACAGTGGGGAAAGAAAACTACCACCTCTCTGTAGCCATATTCCCTTCCTCATTCCTTTGACCTCTTAACCTCTTCACCCTGCCCGAAAAACACGTCTGCACATCACCAGCACATGTGCTTTTCAACTCAAACTTGTCTTGTAACAGAAGACGGATACCCTTTCTTAGTTATCTGGTCTACCATTTTCTGAGCCACGCTGAAACCATTTCTAGTGCGTTTCCAGTCCAGGATCATATGAGGACAGGGGGAGGTTTGCATGTTCTGGCAGTGGAGGTATGCATAATGGAAATAATGGACACTTATCAGAGGATTTACTACATGAAGTATGGAGTGGACAGCAATGAAAACACATGACTGAAGTGAAAAATGGGACGGCAGATAGTGTTTGGATCAAAGCAGGAGGTAATTTTTTTGAGCAAGTAGGCAAATGCAAACATACACAAAAGGAGTGAAGAGGTTAGACGCAGCAAGGAGCCGACCATCTTGTTATGAATTCAAACAGAAAATAGATCAACGTGAGCTTTGGAATAAACCTGCCACGACTATTAGACTTACGCCATTATTTTAAAATTGGAAAAACTCCTTTTGGCCGGTTGGTTTTGAGATTTAATACACTTTTGGAAGTGGTCATAGCACACGGGATGCAGCAACTCTCCTATCGGTAAGATGATGCAGGCTGACAGAACTGATACGGAGCAGATGCATGGTCAACCGAATGTCAGATTCTCATCTTAAACTGTCTGAGCTCTTTTCAAAACAGTTTACACTACGATGTATCCAGAATAATGCTGCAGGTTTAATTTAAACACAGCTGAAGAGATTTTAATATCCTCCAGTCTGTCTTGGCTGCACGAAACTTATACACACCAGTTAATCTATGTTTGTAAACACAAACTGGCGTCTCTAACCGTGCATGCCCGGTACGACGTGATTAGTTTTTAACAGAAGCTTCTCCTGCTTCCACAGAGTCTGCAGACAAGAGTGTGTTTACATAGCGCTGTTCTTGAGGCCAGATCCCCTTACGCGCTGACCTGAGGCTGAGTAAATTACCTTCACGTGCCTAAAGAAAGCCGAAGCCTCGCTCCTTAGGGGAGTGAGGTTAGCGCACATTGCAGGGTCACCAGCTCTGTGCTGCTGTTACTCATGTTAAAGGCCAAAACTACACCATATGGAGTACACTAAAAGATCTGCGGAAACAACAAGAGGAAGAAAACACAGCTACTCGTTTAATCTGATGGTAATGAGCATGTAAGGGCATGGGCATCCTCCGCAAACCCACACACATGTGGCAGCAGTCTTACAGTACAAGAGGCTGGGGGTGGGGTAACAGTAGTAGGGCTCGACATACAGTATACCAACAGCTCCAAATGAGAGTTCTTTTTAAAGGCATGTCATCTGAGACGTAATGAATTTCACATTCATGTAGTGACAGGGTCAGAAGTAAAAGGTGAACCAGTCATATCGTGTCACTTCCAATTCTTGTGATCTGTTGCAGAACACACAGTTTATACTAGAGCTGTGAATTCAATCTTGACTTCCAATTCAATTTGGTTATTTCGGGGAGTATTGCATTTTGTTTTGCATTCCTTTTAATTCAATAGTGCTGAATGTTTATTTTCAGATTTCTGAAAACCTGCACAAAAATGCATACTTGTGTTAACTGTTATATATATCATGTCTCAAAAAAAGCGATAATCTTCTCCACACTCCAGGCGATGGCAGTAATGCACCAATTATCCAAAAATTCCAAAGAAGAAAAACAGCTGATAATCTTGCAAAATATGAGTATGTGGAAGTGGTTTGTTTTTTCTGCCAAAGCTCATTTTTTTGTCATATTTTTAAGGAATTGGTCCATTTTAGACCATTTAACGGTTGAAAGTTTACTAAAGTATATACAGTATAAGTAATAATTACTAATTAAATAATAAAGTGTAGCCTAATTCTGAATTGAAAACTGACCACCCAATCAATAAATCATTCCTTCATCTTCTAAACCGCTTGTCCTATACAGGGTGGCAGGAGCCTATCACAGGAGACTTTGAGCACAATACGGGGTACAGGTACACCCTGGATAGCCTAATCTGCCTGTCTTTGGACTGTGGGATGAAACCAGGAGGAAACCCACCAAGCACAAGAAGAACAGGCAAACTCTATGCATACAGCACAGTACGGACCTGAGGTGGGATTCGAACCTGGGCCCTGCAGGTGAAAGGCGACCTTGCTGCCTCCTATTCAATCAATTAATCGGAATAAATTATTTAGTATACCATGCTATATTATTAATATCACACAACACTAAATATTATAAAAGACAACTTGGGCTATGACTGCGTGACGGTTTAGTGGTTAGAACAGTCACCTCACACCTCCATGGTTGGGAGTTCAAATCTCACCTCTGGTCCTATTTGCATGGAGTTTGCATACTGTATCCTCCTCGTGCTTGGTGGCTTTCTTGCATATACCCCAGGTTTCTTCCAAAGACCTACACCATAGGTTGATTGCCATTTCTTATTTGCCTGTAGTGTATGCTTGCTCCAGTCCCCCCCATGACCCTACACAGGATAAGCGGTATAGATAATGAATTAACTTGGACCGTTCCATTTGTTTTTAATGGTCCTCATCCATAACGAAGGCTTTACTGATGATAGTGTCTTCGAGCACTTAAAAAATGTTCATACATTTATAAAGGATGATATGAATATTCCTTCTCCTGATATCGAGAAAAAAAATGGTAGAGCCGCAAGCGCTCTAGCAGCACTTCATCTATCTACCTCTGACATATCTGCTGTAACTCTGTTATACCGTACACTGCCTTCACATTCTATCTGGAGACTTTGTGGGTCATGATCAAATGATTGCTCTTTTTAGTTTTAAATTTGTTGAAAAATAGATGCTTTTTTTAATCCAACAACCACAAATGTTGCAATCATCTTCCCTCAATAGTAAATTAATTTATGGGTTCAAGGCCCTGGCTCTAAAACCCATGAAAAAAGAAATGTATGTGCTAAATCAATTCTTCGACTGACAGCCATTCTTTCTGCTGATAAGGACTGACTCTGCTTAGGTTGCAGGAAAAAGAGAGTGCTGGTGAATTGAACGACTACAGAAGCCTTGCAAAGAGTATGAGCTGTCAGGCTGGACAGGAATGACATTTAACCAGTGTTAATTTCCCTCCTAGGTTTCAGGCAGGGTTACAACAAAAGTGTGAGCTGTCAGCAACTAAGATCTTTTTCACTGAGTGATACCAACCCATTGGTGAACCAGGCATTTATCAGGGTTCAGTCACCACCACATGAAATAACATTCAACCATTGATGCTTTGATCTCCATTTATGGACATGCAAATACTCAGGAATTTCACGTTCAGTATACTGCGTGGAATAAAAAAAAAAACAGGTTTCCCTGTTCATTCCTAATGAAACGTGTATATTTTGTACCTCCATTAAAAGCGGCAACTCTTCAATTGTATGTGTAACACTATGAACATTAACAATAAACATTGGCAAAAAAAGCTGTACCGAAATCTGGATGTAGATTTAGATCCGTAATGAGAAAGCCCCAAGAGTGGCAAGAAAATCTCCCATGAAACAACATGTCGAAGAAACTTTGATTGGAACCAGATTCATAAGAAAAACCATTCTCTTCTGGATCCCACCAGGAATCATCAATCAAAGATTGGACAGCGTTCTGACTGAGTTGTCATTGGGATGTCACAACGGTCTTGCTACATCAATGAAGTTCCCACAACGATCTTCAGGATTGTGCTATGACCATGGTGGGTCCCTGCCACTTTGCAGAAGACTGCATTCATTTTGTATTACTTTTTCAGGTTTATAGCATGCACGCAGCAGGTTATCAGTGAATTTATGTCATATGCTGAAAATTCTGTTATAAATACTGGCTCCAATTCCTCCAACCAACCTTTTGTGCTGAAAAGTACAAAACGTGTCATGGTATTTATGCCAGACGCAATGGCAAAACATTAAGCAAATGATAAGCATGTGGTGAAAGCATAGTGCGATCTGATTGGGCATAATAATAAAACGGTTTGATCTCACCGGACTTCTTGAGAGCAAGATCATGTGCAGAATAGGAAAAATGAATAGAATGTATTTTGTATCATACATGTATTGTATTTGTATATGTGTATTGTATTTTGTATCGTATGTATTTTTTCTGGGATATAGCACCCAAGGTAAAGGCTGTCTTGAGTGGGGTGTGGCTTAAAATGCGGAATGCCCTAAAGTCACATATACATAATTATTAGGCAGCTTTTTTTCTGCCATAAAAGTGGGCTGAGAAAGAGGATGATAGAAAGCAAAGGCATGTAAAACTATTGAAATTTCAATTTTATATTTTGAGTTATGATCACTGCAAAAAACAAAAGATATGTGAGTCCACAAAGATGAGAAAAAAACACACATTGAGAAGAAAATACACAAATTAACCAAGAGAGACTTGAGAACAATCAGACCGGAAGTATCTGGACAGTAAGAACCCTTTAGCCTCAAGTGCTATCATCTCCCCAGACACTGCAGAAGTGTCAAGCTTATTTGTCAAGTGTATTTGCAAAACCCATCCCTAACCCTAACCCTAACCCACCATGATGAAAGTTGCATAATTATTTATAATCTTTATAAATAATCTTTGGATAAATCATGATATTCTCCCTTTGTGACACAAAAATCTGAAAATACTTTCCCTGCAAGGAATGAATTGTGATCACTTATAATTTCACGTCTATAAAATAATAATAATAATAATAATAATAATATGAAAAAAATCTGTGTACACAGTATAGTTGTCTAATTATATATATTTTCCTATTTATAGTTGTTTGCATCAATCTCTCACTCTTCCTCATTAACTGCTGTTAAATTCTGCATAAGTGAAAAGGGTTTACCATCACTGGGCTGGTTCATAAAAAACAACATGTCTTTAATGAACTCGACTATGGTGCCATCAGCCACACTCATGCTAACAATGTTATCTTTCTTCTGTTTCTCTTTTTGGGTTTTGGTCCATTCTCTGAATTCCTGTTTACACTGGTCAGACCATTAGATCCAAAGTAAGTAAAATCTGCATCCCACATGTCCAGAGTCCAGAATGCCTGCCACTGCTGCCAAACAACTGCACTGAACATTGGTGAGTTGACAGTAAAGACATTTCACAGAGTGAAGCTGTGAGAGATGAACAGTGTACAAAAATAAATAAGACAAGACATACATAAGCCACATGCTTTGACCATGATGTAAGTAAGTTGAGCCATCATTTTGTACATGTCGCCAGTTTTCCGTGATCCTGAAATTGTCCACATTACCACTGCTTACAAAATGTGAACAAGATGCAGACCAAGCTGGACACCAAAACCAGCAAAAGTCATCTGACTAAAGTTTAATCTGCTCCCACAAGCACAGTATACGAAGGGATAATATGAATAAAGGGGGGGGCGGGGGGGGGGGGGGCATAAGGCGACAATAAAAACTTCAAACCAATTGTTTCCAGACGTTCGTGTGCAGCTGCACAGAGCTAACACTAACAGAGTCATTATGTTACCGGCTATAACTTTGCTGGTCAGTCAGTGAAATATGGGGTGATGTGAGAATAACGCTAGCACAGTAAGAGGGGTTGGGCTTTCTCACCTCTAACAATGTGAAATGTCTTAACCTAACTGCAAGGCAGAATACTAGAAAAGGGGCAAGTGTAAGGAACAGTTAACTTAAAGGCTACATTAACAACAGTGGGACAGTTAGGAATGACCTTATTTTTTATTTTTATTGTTTCGAAAAAGCATGTAACCTTTTGCTTGATCCCAGTAAGACCTGGACTCATATATGAAGGAAGACGCTGTCCTTTTCAAATCATTCAAAACTAGCATCTCTGCTTATATTTAGTAATCAGTATAAGTGCTGGGATGAAGTATGGTTCAATTCAGTCATCTGCGTTTTAACTTTAACACAACTCCTGTTATACTGAACTTCCAGTTTCACACAGTATGATGCAGATCAATCCCTGCTATCCGTTCTCACGCAAATGAGGATGGGTTCCCTGTTGAGTCTGGTTCCTCTCAAGGTTTCTTCCTATTGCCATCTCAGAGGGTTTTTCCGTCGTCCTCAGCTTGCTCATAGAGTCGTATCATTTTCATTCATACACATTCACATTTAATACAAACTTAAATAATTCTTTTGATTGTGTAAAGCTGCTTTGCGACAATGCCAATTGTTAAAAGCGCTATACAAATAAAATTGAATTGGAATTTTAGGTTGACTTCTGCCAAGAGTCATGCAAACTAATGTTTGACCCCTGACCCCAGGCTGCTGATGTAATGGGATCACATTATAGACAGCCTGGGTCTTGTGCTGTCTGTCACCACTTTCCTAACCTTCTGAAAGGTCAGACACATAATCTCCAGACCCTTCCACCACATTCACTTTCATTCAGTAACCACTTTACATAGGTCAGGGCCATGGTGGTTCTGGAGCTTATCCTAGGAACATTGGGCATAAGGCAGGAATACACCCTGCGGAGAAACACAGTCTACTGCAGAGCCCCATTCTCACACTCATTCACACCTAGGGGCAATTTATCAAAGTTTCTTTTGAAAATCAATTGTCTGAGAGCTTGGGGTGGGGGGGGGGATACCATAACTGTGTACTATGCGGAACTTGGTAAAGAAATAAGTACCTTACCTTAGAGTGTGATACAAATGAGTTTAACTATGTTTGTGTTATAAAGCAATTAAACTCAATACTTTACAGATGGTTTGAATCTCAAATCAACACCCTGCACAAATAGCTGGGCATCGTCTCTGGCAGGCTGATAAAACGGACAAGGAACGATAGTTACACAAACAGCAGTCTCTCCAGAGACAGAGAACTCCAAGCTCCTGAATCCCTGTTACACCATGGTCTCCTGGCCCAGGGGTATATCTTGAGGCCATGGTCTTTATTTTCTCTCTAGTGGATGAAGTTTAAGAGTTGCAATTTTTGAAAATATGTCCGAAGGGAATGAATTAAAATAAATCACCAGATGAAAACAGAGCTCAGTGGAATGAAATCATTGTTGCTAATAATTTACATGTTCTCATTAGAAACAATAGAACAGCTTGGACGCAAATGGAAATCATGACACGATAAACCGCACAAACATGCTGAAATGTTGCTTGATTTGAACTCACCCCTAAATAACACAAAATAGCATTAAAGTTATAAATGTTTTTATCGATATCAACTATACTTAATTAATCTGACTAAAACAAATGTTTTTTTTTTTTTTCACTTTGGAATTGATTTTTTTCTGTGCTTTAATGTGCAGAAAGTTATACAATGAGTTCTTGTATTCAAGAACCTTTCAGAGGGTGTCAGGGATGTTTCACATCATTGTGTGTTTACAGAATTCCCCATGGTAAAATCAATTCAGCTTCAAAAGCTTGCTTTTTCCAATGACAAAAGACAAATGAGCTTGCAGCTAAATACATAGTGCTGTAACCACACAAAGAAGCTTTACAATTCATATTAAACTATAGGGAAAAAACTGAGCCTAAGAGCCTGTGTTTATTATGGTATCTTCACGTGCAGAGGGTGTCTTCTAGCAAGTGACCTTATTCTTCACATCTTCCTGTGTGTGGTCCAGTACAATTGGGGATAAGAAAACCCCTGAATGGTAAAAGTAGTTAGGAGAGATAACAGTCTAGGAAATAAGAGGTGGGAAAAGCTTACAGTCTCTTCTGGCTACCATGCATACCCATGCACTTATTGAGAGACTGGGTCTAACTTCATTCTTAGAATTCTATAATATAAAAAAAATCTTACAATCATTAACAAGCATGGACAAGGTAATGTCTACAACAACTCAAATGATGTTCTCAATGTATCATCATTAGAAGGGAGCATTTATTCTAGTCATATGCTCTTTAGAAAAAGAGGTTTCTCATGGAGGTTTCTAATGATTAGCTATTTGGAACCATTCTGATGAAGAAACACAACATTTAACACTATAAACACTTCAGGGTATGAAAAAAAAGACTTATTGGATATTTAGCAAAAACAATGAGTCAAATACTGTTGTAAGATTTTCTTCCATTTTTGCAACCGTTACACTGGTGTTTTGAGTGTATGGCAATTCAATATACAATTTATCATACTACATATTGTATATGCCACAATTAACAGAAAGTGTCAGCTGACTCGTATACATTTACTGACTCTTACTGTGCCACCTAAAATACTTCATTAGGACAATTTGGTTATACATACAAACCAAACATCCAAAATCCTACAAATGTTCCTGAGCTGTATAGTATTAGGATCATTCAGCTTATACAACAATGAATAGATAACTCTATCCATCACTGTGATTACATAAGCCTGATAGGTCTACTCATATAAAGGAAATTTATGTTAGATGTCCAACAAATTACAAGCTAAAAGATTTTGCTGAATTTATTTGGGTCCCCATATAAGGGACCACTGCACATCACTACAATGTTCGAACTCATCACCCTTACACTACGATGAAACATTTTGTGTCTGAGTGAATGGTGTCACTCAATGTGATAATGTCCCAAGACATGGGCACTAGGGTACTAAATGGTTAGATGAAAATGTTCACATTCACTAGTCGTAGATGCAATTAAACTCCTATGGGTGTTTTTAACAAGTCCAGTCCACACTGAGAGCAAGATCTATCAAATAATCTCACAAATCCTTTTGTGAAAGAATAGTGTTGATACTTCAAGTACAGTTTCAAATACTTTCAGAGTGTTTCAGAGAACTGAAGACAAACCACACAGTGGGAGACCATTAACTACGACTAATGACAAGAAAGACTATACGAGAGTTGGGATCAACGATGGCGCGAATGCATTGCTTTGTAATTGAGACGATGCTAAGTAGTACCTTTGTACAGAGGAAGAATAAGTCTACCAACATGTGCAATTTAAACGACTTATGTCAGTTAATAAAAACGTTCTGCCCACTTCTGCATAACTTTCGGTATAGCCCTCGTATTATGATGGCTTATTAAACAGTTTAACAGCTCACTAAAACATTTAATGTTGGTTTTCCTTTATCGCCCATCTGCATGAAATACCCCAAACTTTCTAACAGTGGACAAATTATGGCATGTTCAGTGAAGCAGAACCCTGATTAAATTCCTGTGGTGAGGCTGGGGCACTGGTTAGGAAAGTGCCTGCTGTAAAATAGGTGACAATAAATCAAGCTGAAATCAATTACAAATTACAGGAAACTGCAGAAGAAGTGTAAAGCATGCTAAGTTCTCTGTAAAAGGTACCCACTCGACCCTACTGGGCCACTGGTGCATTCGCTTGCTTGAACTACTCCAGGATTAAGGTGGTACAATAACCAGGGCAGGTTGAACCAACCAGAGCAAAAGTACCATTCACAATTAATACTAGATATAATACCATCAATATACAGTTCCAACTGGCAAGCTGAAAAGAAATCAGAGAGCTTAGTATTGAAAAGACACTGAGACAACTGCTGTTTCTTGTTCTGCATTCTACTTCGCAAAAGAACGAGAGCAGAGAGAGCGAGAGACCCTTCGTAAAATGTTGCAGTCAAAAACTCTGGCACAACAATATGCCACATAAGTGAAGATACCAAGAAAAAGGAGTGTTCAGTTTTCAACACTGTTAAAAACTTCCAGGTCTCCTATTCCCATTCATTCCAGAGAGACAGGAGGATGGAGGGAGGGGGGGAATAGAAGGATGGCAGAGCCAGAAGGAAATTAATGCCAGGGAAACCCTTACACAGATGGACAGTGGGCATGAGAAGAGAGAGTGAGTGTGACAGAAAGTGAAGGATAGAAAGAAGAGGGCATGACGCCCAGAGGATAAGGCTGTCAGGTAGAGTTATGGCACAGGTGTGCGTGCTAAATGTGCCTTTGTTCAGATCGGTTTTCCTGCAGTGTGGAAACCACCGCCTAGAGCATGAACACATGGCCGCAGCCCAGTCTGGCTATGGCTGGTCCCCTGATTATACACTGACAATGACAAAATGGTTGACTGATTTCAACAACTCCACCCAGTGTGAACGGACCACTTTCGATTTCTACTTTTACGCATGAAGCAATGTGGAGAACACATTTTATTTAGTTATAATAAATAAATAAATAAATAAATATATTTTGGGAGCACAATGTGCACAAACAGACAATGAAAACTGATGGCAATGAGCTCTTACAAAGATCTGTCTCTCTCTCTCTCTCTTTTTATTACAGCATAAGTGTCATAACAGAATAAAAATGTAATGCTCTCTGACCAGAAAGCTCTGTACTTGGAAAGCAAGACAGACGCTAATACCAAAAATGCTTCTGCCTAAAGACACAAAGACTACACTACACTGGAAACTGGGATGGGAACAGCTGCATGATTAACTTCAAGAAACTTGGACCGAATCTACAGTCCTACAATAAAAACAAGCACCAGGGAGATCCCAGTAATCCTTACATGTCTTTCAACTTGGAAATCACTAGTTCTTTTTCAGTCTCAACCAAATTTTTTATGTATAGTATTCATAGTATTTGAACTTAAACGTACATCTCACATCTCATATCAAAGAACACAGATTCTGCTTCTGACTTTATAGCTTGCTTTTTAAATTGAAATCTGCTTACTGTTTTTTTTTTTTAATATACTGTATTTATGCACATAGATTATCTTGATTAAGGATGAGGAGAACATCATTCAAAGTAAACGGAATTGTACCCTACCAAACGTTCCACTTTTCTATAAACACTAGGGATGGGACTCACCAGGGACCACCCAATACAATATTATTGTGATACTTAGGAGCCGATTTTATTTGATTCTATAAGTATCCCAATTTTATAAATATGCCGATCCAATATTTATAATAATTTGCTCGTACAGGGTGTTGTGCTACCTGCCAATGTGTGAATCAGTCAAATTAACCACTGATTCAAGCTCAGAAACCAACACATGAATATTTTGTAAACCAGTCAAAAGGTTTCAAGACCATATTCTAACACAATCAAAAAACTTGCTGCTTCACACAGTGAATAAAACCCAATTACGTCACCAGACATATGGTGTAGCACATACACTATGTACCCCCTTTTCCCCAAATGGGTTTGCCGGATAGAAGCAGAAACCACCACGCAGATGACTCACACAACCTGGAGAAGCCTCTTTTTCCCAGTATAAAGCACCAATCTGTCTCCTTACCATTAATCAAAGCGTTGATGGGTTATAAGTTTGAAGTTCTCTTTGTGGAAAAAAAAATTATAAAATAGCTTTATTTAAACTCTGCTCATTTCCTCCTTGGGAATCAGAAGATCCCACAGTTGCCTTTGGCATGCTGGTCCATGCTTAGCTCTAGCTCACTCTGCTATTTGCACTGGGCAGATGTGGGACTGGTAATGCCACAAGAAGCTTGTAGGAATTTAGGATTGCTAAAGAAAATTGTGTTACACATGTATGGTATAAACATATCTACAACAAAAAAGAGTTGTCACTAAAGACTATAAAGACTAAAGACTGCATACAACAAAAATGTTTTGGATCGTTATGGATATCCATACAGTATATATTCTTATGGGGCCGAGTTATCAGCTTGATGCCCAATTGTATCTGAGCAAATGAGGGTGAAGAACCTTGCTCAAGGGCCAAACAATGGCAGCCCGGCAGTACATGGGTTCAAACAAGGGACCCTCCGATCAGCAGGGAACACCTTAACCACCAGGCTACCCCTGCCCCCAATACATCAACATCCTTCATTTCGTTAATGAGTTAAATGTGGCCACATTCTCTCCACCGGACATTTCTTTCTGCATTTACACATGAAATTTATTTTGGTGCCAGACAAAAGGCAGCATTTAGCCTGTCTGTTTTCACTGCCTAAAATTGGACTAATGACTATTGTGCCACAGAATTGCAGTTGGTGCTTAATGTAATGTGTTGAAGTCCCTGCTGGCTGGAACAAATTGAGCATGTACTGTATTGAGTAAAATGGGACATATTCCATGGACATGCTTATGTGGCAAAAAAAATAAATTAAAGATTAATTAGCCTGAAAAAAGTTCATATGACATGCTTCCACATCATTTGTGGAAATTAAATTTTCAAGGACTTTAGTTCCTTCATATTTCTTTCATACTTCCCACATTTTAGGAAAGGATATACTGTATCTTTTGATGGATTCTTACTATGATAGTCTGTTAATTTTCCGTGCAGATGTTTAAACCCAGTAAGGTAACAGCTCCTGCATTTACACAAAATACTCTTCAAGCTGGAATCGTCCCGACAGGCAAAATAAGATGAGCTACCTGCGGTTTACAAGGTGCCCCATATGAAATAATGGTTATAGAAACTAAGCGATAAGAACTACAGTTGTTACTCCCACTAAGAAAATTAGTAATGCTGTAGTGCTGAAGGAACAGCAAAGGAAAAGAGAACAGAAATGTCTTTCAAACTATTTGAAAAAATTATCTGTCAAATAAACAGCTGAATTCAAAGTCTGTCTAAACAGCATGCAATTAAATGTACTGATAACGAAACACCACATTATATTAGTGATAGAATACAGAGTACGACCTCAGGTCATAGCCATTATGAAGCACATAACTAAACAATCCAATTTTTTTTATCCTAGAACTTTGTTTTCAAAACGTTTAATGACAAAAACAGTGATAGTGGGACCTTGGGCAGCTGTGCATATTGCTTACTGGATAGAGGCAGCCAATGTTAAGTTATTTTAATACGGTTTGTATGGCCAAAGCAAATTTTTCTAAGCTTGCCAAAGTAAATTTATTCTAACATTTTGAGTAAGAATGCCAAAATCGCATTAGTTAGTTATCAGTGACCATAACTCACTGTGAACTGGAATGGTTTACCTGTAAAAAGACCAAATAGTGCAGAATCCTGGGGCAGTAAAAAAAAACAACCATAAAATACAGTATCGAAACAGATCCCTGACAAAGACAAAGACATCATTTTCCAGCTGCCTAACACACAGTATGACTGCAAAACAATTCCTGCTATCCGTTATTACCCATATGCGGATGGGTTCCCTGTTGAGGCTGGTTCCTCTTAAGAGTTCTTCCAATTGCCATCTCAGAGAGGTTCTTCCTTGCCACCATCGCCCTCGGCTTGCTCATCAGGGACAATCTGCTCATTTAGATTCATACGCATTCTTTCACATTTCATACATATTTCCATAACTTTTGATTCTGTAAAGCTGCTTTGAGACAATGACCATTGTTAAAAGCGCTATAGAAATACTGAAAAATCGAATTGAATCCGTATGGGATTACATACTGTATTTAGCCAACTTCAACAAGGCAATTGATCTACAAAAGAGAAAACGTGTCCATGATTCAGTTTCATAGTATTTCCAGAACGAATAGTGTATTCAACAAAAATTTGATGCAATTGTGAGAGTTTAACATTTGAGATCAAGCTTCAATGTTTGTGAAAGTATTATTTGTCATTCCAAGTAGTTACCTTTTTCACTGGGAGAGCACAAACAATTCCCTTGTCATCTACATTTTGCCTAAAATAAACTCGATTTCAGATAATAGAAAAGTAACTGGTGACAATGTTACTTGATATAATAAGTATGAAGTCATGAAAATCAAAGCTTATATGAGTCATTCAAATGACACCATGCAGTCTAATGACAGACATCCTGAAAGTCTATTGTAGGAAGTAACAGTGTGTATGTGTGCGTCAGTGGAAGTGAAAGCAGTGATAAATCTGGCTGAGAAACAGCAAAAAAAAAATGGCGAGACCTCTGAGAGTTGACATGCAGGAAAAACAATGCAGAGGTCGGCAACATAGTTTTGCAGTTTCACACAGTTTCACTCCAATTCATCCTAAAGGTGCTCGATGGGGTTGAGGTCAGGGCTCTGTGCAGGTCAGTCAAGTTCTTCCACACCAAAGTCATCAAACCATATCTTTATAGTCCTTGCGTTGTGCACTGGGGCACAGTCATGTTGGAATAGAAAAGGGCCTTCCCCAAACTGTTGCCACAAAATTGAAAGCATTGTCCAAGATGTCCTGGCATGCTGAAGCAATAATGTTGCCCTTTACTGGGGATAAGGGGCCTGATTGAAACAGCTGATTTCAATTATTAACAAGATTGGTCAGCTTCATTTTTAGTTTGCCACGATATACTGCTGTTGTGATGTCAGCAGAAGGAGAGTTAGGAGTTTTATGTCTGAAGCTGGTATGCTGGATGCTTTGCAGCAGCAATTGTAGTGACACTTTGTTACCTCACTACTGTAGGCTCCCTAAAGAGAGGGGGGGATCTTTTTTTACTGATTCCTTTAACTCCCTCTTTAAATCCCCTCTAAAATATTTTAACATGGTTTAAACATGGTTATTTCATATAAACTCATTGCATTTCTATTCTGGGAATGAGGAAGATCAATAATTCATGCTTACAATTCATTTAGACTGAAGCGGGATTTCTTCCCCGCAGTATGCTACCTGAAAGCTTTGTTTATCCTCCCGGCCGACTGGCTTTTCTCAGTTAAAAGTCATACTACCGACAACGAACGGTATGCAGCTCAAAACTCCAGAGGCTGCTTTTCACACATTAGCTGTTGTCCCTAAAATTACATGCTTTAGATATGTGAGGGAACGAATATAAGGTTAAAGCCACAGTCACAAAATCACAAGAAAACAGTGCACAAGAAAATTGTTAAACTTAATATTTTAAAATAATTATTAAATCTTATTTGAATTTGATCACTTTATTCTCGGCTTTGCCATTTACACATGAAACTGGAGGCATTTCCTGGACAAATTGTGAAGTAGGGACACACGGGCATCACTTTTCCTAGGTCAAACACTGAAAACTGCCAACTTGTAGGGAGCGTGGTTTGATCTGGAGGTCTTAGCAATGCCTATGTCTGCATTGGTCCAAACAACCCTTGATAGCTCCTAAATTGTTTGACCTAGTTTCACAGGTTTGATTAGTTTTTTGGGGGTTGTGTACAAAATTGTCAGTCCATCATGGATATTGATAGTTTTTTGAATGAATCAGATTGTGTCCACTGTAAGATCCCCATTATAGTCAAGTAAGTTCTGCAGGGATGACGGCCATTTTTGAAGATATAACTGCCATTATAATTAAAGTTTTATAATAATAGGAAGGCGCAAAGACATGGCTTCTTAAAATATATTCGAATCCTGATTTTTGCATCAGAGAAGAATTTTTAAAAAGAATCAACTTTGATTCTTAAATTTCAGGCAGTTATGAAAGCATTTCCTTTTCCTTCCAACATATTCCAGATGCAGAGTCAATTGTCTCCTTTCTCTTTCCTCTCCCAAATTTTATGATTGCACTTGTTGATGGATGATGTGTGTTCTTCAAAGGAGTTCTCTATTTTTGATTACAGATATGAATCTTAGCCAAGCTGTACAGCTCATTCTGCCTTTATCTAATCAGTAAGAAGTGTTAACTTCCTGCATGGCAATCTTTAACAAGAAGAAGTCGTTACTCAACTGTAGATGATGTAATCTACCTTAAAATCATAATCCCATACACCACTACATGATTCTAGTACAAGCAGTGGAGATGGAGAGACAATTCAATCCATAATCTGTCATTAAGACCTGCTCCAAGCACTTTTTACACTCTCAGAAGAAACGATAAATAAAAGGTACCTTGACTTCATTGAGGTGGTATCCTGAAATGTACATCTTTTATAGCAAATTAGTGGATATTTTTAATTCCTCTTTTTTAGTTTTGTCTAGAAAAGTGGATATAATGTATCTTTATAGCATTATTTTAATACCAATTTAAACACGGAGGCAGTAAGTGCAGTCGAAGGAGGTTTATTATTCACCAAACACAAGCAATCAAAGCTAACACAGGTATTCCAGAATCGGCATCACTAAGCAACACATGCAAAGGGTCAGGCGTTCTACTATAGGGCTAGACAGAAATCAAAATCGGAACAAACAAACGAGGTCAAACACTTAAAGTCAATCACTAGCATAAGGTTTGGTAATGTCGGGATTAAATCAGACATTATACTTCGCAACAAGAGTCTCGTACAAAGTTCCTTTTATACTGATAGAAGATTGTTTGCAGGTGTGTGTAGCAATCAGTATTCCAGTGAACCTGAATCTATCCATTGGGGGTTGGAGCCCTTATCTGCCATGTTTGGATGTTCTGTGGATACAAGTGCTGCTGGAGGCATACTGTAGCTCTGACAATACTAACCAATGGTGAGTCCCTTAGAGAGCACATACTGCTTTATTCTGTGTGTTACACTGCGAAAAAGCAGCAGTTATGAAATAATGTAGTTGGCTTCATGTGTCTTGGAAAAAGCAACCCTGCTTGATAGATGTTGTATGAGGAGAGCTGGCTGATGGATGAGAATTGTCATACAATATTCTAATGTTCACCCCAAAACTGCTGCCAACTTCCACTTCGAAGGAATGAAAATATAACTGTACAAATATGCCTGTGAAAATATCTGCACAGTAGGCAAATTAATCATTTGTTCATATTAATACAGCAGCCATGCTAACCTTTGGCCGTCACCTAATATTGCAGGCCTCTCTCTGTGACCTTTGTATCTCTTGACCCGCATGGTGTTTTTCATATACTGTATAATCCAAATGATTGAAAATTCATTATATACCCATATATACATATTTAAAGCATCATTTAAATTGGGTCACTTTAATGCCTACTGTACATTACGAGAACACTAAGATGTGTCCTAGAAAAGGCTGCGACTTCTGATGTCTAATAAGAAAAGCAAACCTAATTAATTATGTCATAATTAATACCTGATGCTTATCATATGTGACCCATCACATCAGATCAGACAGGTGATAAGTCAAGCAGTGTAATCTGTGCGACTTAATACCTGATTTGATTTGGGCGGGTCACATACAGTACAGTATGAAGGCCTGATATACAGTATGACAGTTTGATGTATAGCGTACAGGAAGAACCAGAGTTATACACTAATAGTTTTACAACTGCAGACATGTCAGTGCTGTTATAAAATAGTTTTATACCATGGAGCTGTTGCTTGATTCCAATTGGTCAGAATGTGTTGATTGATTTTCCAGAACAGTCCTGTTCTGACAACAGTTCCAGATGCAATGCTTATATTAATGTACTCTTTACATGAGGACTTGTATGAAGGATGCTCCATATAAATAGATTGATGTATGAAATAAGAAGACACTGTGGGATGGACTGTAAAGTTCAGGTTCACATCAGGCCACATAAATGTTGACCATATAATTACATTTAGAGTTTACAGTATGTTTCAGTGTTGGTACTGATACTGCACTAGTACAAGTATAGACAGCTGAACATATGGTATTTAATGCAATCAATCATGCAGCATTTCTGGTTGATCCAGAACACATAGCTTGCTAATGCATTCGAAATTGGTTTGACATGGAAAATAAAAACGGGTTTAAATTCCCCACTTCGGTTAGACCCATTTGATCATTATCAGTGCAGACAAAAAGGTTTGTATAAAAACACATTAGCGTTCTGACAAGGGTGTGGGATTTGAAAAGACTGTGTAGTTTGGCTCGGAGAACGACTGGCAACTCAGTTTTGCTGATTACAGAAAATAAAGTCAGCACGAACTGGCACACGCGCTCCAAGTCTCATAGCTGGGAGCGTTTCTGTGACATTCTCCTGTGTGTGTTTGTGTGTGTGTGTGCATGCCAAACATCTTATTTACTAGTTTCTTGTTTCTACTGTAGATAATAGTGGAAGTAAGCACACTGAGCTCACAGAAAGATGAAATGCTGCTGAGTATGACCCGCCGATTTTTTTAGGGTGAAAAATGGCTTTGTGAGTTGATCTAAAAAGCTGTACTGTATATACAATAGACCTATATAGGGATTACTCGCTAATGCAATTCATTCTCACATACTGTAGAAACCCTTCTTTTAGGTCACGAGCGGTTGTGTAAGCATTACACTGCATACTGT
>JAQQZT010000009.1:11068714-11083792 GCA_030068275.1 Clarias platycephalus | reverse complement strand
TGTGTGTGTGTGTGTGTGTGTGTGTGTGTGTGTGTGTGTGTGTGTGTGTGTGTGTGTGTGTGTGTGTGTGTTGGAAAAATGAATGTCAGAAAACGGACCACCAGAGAGAAGTTGGAATTACTGTCTGTGCTGGACAGGGCATGATAGGAATACTCTGGGTGCCTGACAGTCTACAGACGACAGATCGGTTAGGCAAACCACAGTTTATGGAAAACTTTCTGTGTCAGAATGAGAAAGATAAAGAAAGTGCAAAGACCAGGACAGATCAAAAGAAAAACATATTTAAAAAAAAACATGTAAGCGTATGTGATTTTTTTTTTTTTTTACATTTGTGTGCATATGAAAGGTACAACTCAGCTAATGAATGTAAGGGACTGTGATTATAAGGTAGAAACTAATTAAAGCAATAGAAATTAGCATGAGAACTGTAAGTGTAATCCAAAACCAATGCTTGGGCGTAGCACTTCTTATTAAAGCAAATGGCTCAAGATGTTCATTAAATCAGTGCATTACTTATTATTGCTGGCTACTGTACATCTGCAGTGAGCAGTAGCCTTGTAATTAAATTTCATTTACTTAAGCTCATTGATGGAAAAAAAGGCTTACTGCATGTTAAAGTAACAGGCACGAGAAAAGCGAAGAGATCGAAAACATTTGGTGATCTTTTATACGTATACTGTACAGTATATATACTATTAGGTTAGTATATACTGTACCCATCCTATTAGGTTCAACTGTACTGTATACTGTATCTCCACTTTGAGTCCCTTCCTCTCACCCTACATGTATCACATTTCCATGTGTCTCATTTGGTTGAATTTTACGAAAAATGATTAGGACTGTATATTGAGAAAGAAGAAATATTGGAATAGAATATTCTTCTTTTCTTTCTAAAGAAATACTTTAGATTACTGTCGGATGTTGTCCTGTTTTTCTGGGTTCATTTCTCTGGGCAGGGGACTTAGATTATAGAGGTTGGCAACCCAAACAGAAGTGTATTTGTTAAAGAGAATTTGCCCTCGCCCCACGCTTGTACTCTCTCACACTGTTAAAAGCAAACCTTCGCAGCCATAAACAATGTCAGCTGAATATGGGTATAGTCCAAGAACAGCGGCTGTGTTATTGTTGCTCGTGAGAAGATAGGGATGAAAAAATTGCTTAATTCTTGTTTATATAATGTCAAATAATCGTACTTGATTAGAATCTATGGTTGCATGTACTGTATATGAAAATGCAACGCAGTGTGTATAAATGGGGTTGCAGGTTTTGGTCACTGTAATTGGTGATTTAGAACTTGGACTGGAGACAGACAAGCAGCTGGAATAACAAACAGGATTATGACCAATACATCTCCACCTGAAGTTTTTCAGATCAACTTTTATCCTGAAAATGCATGTGAGAATTTAGCCTGGAGAAAGAAAAAAAATTATATGAAACAATACATCATGGTGACAACGAGTCTGTATAAAAAGCAAAATGAATACACACAGCATACTGGGAACTCCTGCTGACCTTCAGGAAAATAAACAGCTTGGAACAAACATTTAGGTTGAGACAAAACAATGTAAAATTGAACTTAAACAGATTTAGCGTAAGGAAGAATTCCCATGGTATTAGTCTCATAAAAAGTAATGTGAGGTAATAACTAAAATAGATACACCATTGTGACAATAAATCTCAGAATCGTGTATTCATTCTGTTAATTAGCTTTGTATTTGGCAGATACATTGTTTTTGTTAATTAATGATATCAATAGCCAGAACTTTTTGTAATGTCTTTCTTTCTGTCCTTCAAGCCACAGCTAGCACTAAAACCTGAGGTCAGATTAAGCCACATGCTGTCAGGACAGAGTGTCATGCTGTTCATGCCATTATCTGTGTTTACCCAAGGAGATATTGACTAAATCTGACACTGTGGGAAAGTTATTGCTTCAGAAACGTGTTACCCTTGAAGACACTCCCCGAGACGACCTGCTGTCCCACGTTACCAGGCCTCTACCATCTGTCTCTGAGACCAAAGAATGTTGAAAATCCATACAATTCTATCCTAACACATCATGAAATTTGATTATGATGACCATTAGGACCACCGTGACCCAGGAGACTTTCTCGTCCCTGATCAGTAAGGAATACTTCAGCAGATGCAAATTCAGGAGGCAAGATTATATATGACGGACAAAGGGGAAATAAAAAACTGGAAATTATTCCAATTGCTATCAGTATGTTAAATGCATAAACAGGCTCAACATCAAAAACATGTTATTGCTCAACCAGAACTTAACAATAGCAAAAAAGCAAATTAATTTTGCATATCAAGTAATTGGGATTTTTCCCCACTAGAAACAAGAAATCCTTATGAACAAAATGTAACAAAATGCTAAGTATTTTACCAAAAATAAATAATAAATAAATTTAAAAAATCACGGACCACTATAAAACAGTATTTACATTACCAGTCAAATCCTTGGACACACCAAGCTTTTTGTTTCATGATTTTTATTCATTTCTACATTGTAAGACATTGCTGAAGGCATCCAAAATATGCAATAATCTTATTTGAACATTCTTTGAGATTTGTCTGCTACTTATGCTCTGTAAAGCCTTTATAACAACTCTAATCTAATCTAATCTAATCTAAGTGCTGTAAATTGGTGATTTTTGAGGCTGGTAACTCTAAATTAAGTTCTCCTCTGCAGAGGAGAATGAACTTGACGATATTGTTCTTGCAAGAACTGTTCCAGATCATCTGAGTGTTTGACTCCTTGGACATGGATAAAAATAGCTGACTAGGCAAAGAACCATAGCCAATCCTTTTTTCTTTCTAGAAGAATACATTTTTAAATTTAGACCCTAAACAGTATGTACAAGAATGTCTCATTCAATCTCTTAAATGCTGCCAATGTTAATGTAAATGTAAAAAATAGCAAAAGAGAAAACAAAAGAGAACACAGGAAGTTCCTGAGACATTGCATATTTAGTAAGTTATTATAAGAAATGACCAGATTTCATTAGTCTTGCATAGTATCACTCACTCATCTTCTATACCGTTTTATCCTGCATTCAGGGTCACAGGGACCTGGAGCCTATCCCAAGAGACTTAGGGCACGAGACAGGGTACACCCATCACAGGGCGCACACCCATGCACACACACACACTCATTCACACACAATTAGCCTAATCTGCATATCTTTGGACTGTAAGAGGAAACCCACCACTCCATGCACACAGAGACAGGAATCGAACCTAGCCAAGAATTGAACCCGGACCCTGGAGGTGCAAGGCGACAGTGCTAACCACTACACCACCGTCTTGCACAGTATACTGATGCTAAATAGTACCACAGTATTAGTGTTTTTAAAATACTAGGGTTTTTTATATTTTCGCATTTTGAAATAATCAATACTTTTACAATGCTGATGTCTGTTTGATTTGGCTAACAGGAATATGTTTTTTAAGCACAATCCTGACAGCAGTGACATCTGAGAGGTAGCAGGAAAAAAACTCGAGAGCAAAGAAAGAAAGACTTAAGAAATTTTTTTCTTAGACTAGAAGATATTCACATTAATTGAGTGTGTGCATGACATGGGTAACGTTGTATGATTCTACCTCAAATCAAAGTCAGTTTCAAAACATTTCTACGAGCTAACACATCTATTATACATTATATAGCTTGTTTTTGGACATACGCTGTACCCTTTACTTAACTTTTATAAAAAGCGCTTTGTTCTCTCCAGTCTTGTATGGCATAGGTAGCCAATGTCTGGCTCATATTTTTAGTGGGGCACGTTTTAACATGACCCCACCATGGGCCAGATCTTATATTACAGGAAACTGTGCCGGGTAGTTTCCTTCACTAACAACAGCCCAGATGTGTTCAAACACATGGATTTATTAAATCTGATTAGTCTTTCCAAGTGGATTCAGCAAAAAATATTACTTAACACCATAGCGTGTATGATTGCTGAGACAGGTGGGAAAAATTACTGCAGTTTTATGCACTGCTACCCCACCTGCACTTGCATGAACATACATACTGCACAAGCATAATAAACGTCCTGCATCACACAAGCTGTGGAGTGATGAAATACTATAGACAAAATGGCCCCAGAGTGCTCTTGAACATCTCCGTGTCTAATGTATAACACACGTAAAAATTCCACAATGTGATATTGATACGGTACATTTTCAAGCACAGCTGGGTAGATCATAGTTTAGGGGGGAAAAAAGCAAAACAATGTATGATTCATATATGAAACAGCTACTCCTCAGGTCAGTACAAATCTGATAACCACAAAATCTCCTGTCCCAAATGTAATAAAAGTCAAAGTATGCTTTGAACAATCCTCCAAATATATCAAGTAAATCTTTCTAGACAATAATGTGAAGGCTTTCACTGTAGATTGGGATAAACTACATTCAGACTTCCATTCATTCTGGCAAATTATTTTTCTCAGATACATTAGTTTGCCTATAATATTTAGAAGCATTATCAATTTTTAACCATTTTGATTTTAATTTAAACAGCCAAATCTATTAATTAAACTGGAGCCTTGGATAAAAGAAACCTAGTCAACTTATACTACTACAGTATATTAAATGTTAAATTAATCTCTTCTCTTGTTTAGCAATTCATTTCACCAATTGCTTATCTACATCCAAGTACATTCACTGTGGACAGGAGAGTACAGGAATGAATGTGATAATACAGCAGGGCTGCGTTCAATAACGAGAGCATTTGCAAAACATCCGAAAATGTTACAACAATAGTCAACAACAATGTAAATGGTCTGATAAACTGTCTAATGTTTGCCAGTGCTCTTGAACACAGCCCTGATACTCTATACCATTATGTGCTCCACTGTATTCTCATGCTGAGGATTAGAAATCACTGCGTGCCTCTTCAATTTGTTTGCTCGTGGACGGTTGCCACTGGTGACTGTTCTGGTAAAAACTAGTCAAACAATAAAAACATTTAGGCGCATTGGTGACCATTTTAGTTGCCATCTGGAGCCCTGCAGCACTGTGACTCAAAGAAACCATGCACAAAATATTAACTATCAGTTGGTAATACTTTTTTCTCTCAATACTACTGGAATTGATTTATCTCGTTTTGAGGTGAGCCCTTTCATTTGTAAACTGAAATTGATTGATTTTTTAATGCTGTGGAGGAAAAAACAGGAGCTGTGAAAATCATTATCGCTAACTATAACAGACCTAACCTTGTGAGGAGGAAGGAACAAAACCATAACGCTAAAACCAGAGTAAAGGAACAACCCTGAGCATCTCGAACCTGGAAAGTCGTTCTCAACCTAAATTTTTTACTTAAATTTTTTTATTTTTACCAAACTATATCAAGAGAAAGACAAATGGGTTAGCTCCACCAACACCAACAAAATTTCTTTCAGTGAGCACTTAACACACATGGGGTGGAGAATGCTTTGAATATAATCTGGTTAACTAAACTTACAGTGCCCAACGATCTAACCATGGTGAATTTTATAAGGTAACATTGTTGGATCAAGAGGGAAAAAGATAAAAACAGCTATTGTACCTATTATTATATTTAATTTCTATTAAATTTCTATCTAATTTCTATTTCATTTTACACTAAATATCAACATTCTAAATAACTCCTCTTTCAAAAAAAAGTATCCATCAATTAAATGAATAGGATGGTTCAAGAACACTTAGTAAAATGTAGCAAGCCCATACTTAACATAAAAACATGCACTGCATAGATTTTTACCAATTACATGCTCATTTTCAGAACACTCCAGATTAAACATTTCCAGGAAACAAAAAGATTGTAAAAATACAACACTATGTTTTATGTAATAAGAAACTCATGTCACATATCTGAATCAGACTTGCTGAGAGAGGAACCTACCACAAAGACCAATTTCTATGTCTGTGTGGATCAGAAGCTGGAACCACAGCCGGTTTGGAGTTATGCATGCCCATGTGTGCGGTATGGAGAGGCTGGAACCGTATGGGGTTTGCAGCGGTGCTACAGCTAAAACAATCTCATCCTGTGGACTGTCCAAGTATTCTGTTTGGTATAGTGGGGCTTTGAGGAATGCAGTGGAATAAATAAAAGGACATTCTAAAAACAGTGAAAAACCAACACTGGCGCTGTGTGGCATGAAATGAGATCCAAAGATGGTGCCTGATAATAATAACTGCCAAGAAATACAGAAAAAAAACTATATTTAATCCAAAGCATTTATCAATCGATGGTTTTGGTATATAAAAAGAAAGAGCTCTGTCAGATCTGTTGTTTTTTCCTTTATCAGTCAAAGCAGCTCGTCTCTTCAACTGTATTTCATTCTTTTCTTGTCTACTGTACTTTCTTTTCTCTTTTACTTCTTTCACATTCCCTTTTTCACAGTGTAGAACTACTTCTCTTATGATGTATTTCCTTTTTATTTCCTTTTCCTTTCTTTTCCTTTCTACTCTTCCCCTTTACACAGAACCCACATTCCAATTTCTCTGATCACAGACAACTGCCATCTTCAAATATTAAAGTTAAATGAAGCGGCAACAACGTGGAATTCCAGTATTTATCTTAACTGTTTTTTCTGGAAGCAGTTTTTAGCACAGATGCTTCTTTGAAAGCATACAATCTTGCAGGCCTTTGAAGTCCAAGAAGTTCATGTATGCAGAGAAGAAGGAAAAACAGAAAACAATTTCTTTTGCACAGCGGCGAAACTAGCTGGAGAAGATGAATGGCCTAAGTTATTAATGTTTGCTAAGCTGATCACGCTGGCCTTAAGGCAGATCAAGACATAATCAGCATAATACATAATTCCATTTTGTTATTAGAAAGGATTGCAAATTAAATATTGTTAACAGTCTAACTAAAATCTAAGTATAGACATGGTGGCTCTGACTACCTCTGTGTTTACTCTGTACAAGTTTCAGCCAGATTTTCCAGCAGGAATTCTTTGTTTCCTAGTTAAGATCAGTGGTCTTAGAACACATAATGACGTGTCCACTGGCAGGCAATTTAGAGCCATGGCAGGCTACCTGGTAGAGCATAGTAAAATGTCACCAACAGGAGGATGGCAAGGGATGATGTGAAACTCACAAGACATTCATAAATGTGGTAGAGGCAATGGCAAACCATAAATGAAACAACCATCAAACTATACCAAACGTTCACTCTGAAGAATGATTACGCACAAACCCAGATTGAAACTGCAGAAGATCCTAATGATTTTTTCAAACTGCAGGTCGAGAGAATCTTGACCATTTCTGACATGGACAACAGATTGCGGAGGCCAATTAAGCAATACTGCATCTGTAAGGGTGCTTTTGTACTGAATATCAGAAAATCGACTTTAATTCGGCCATAGCCATGATGCTGTTTATTTTTTTCTGTGTCAATGAACATATAGTAGTTACCAAATAGGCCACAGCTGGATAGAGTCTTGCCAAGGAATGTATAGACTAGCTGATAGCGCATAATGGGTGTAGAAATGGGCATTGGTGGCTCAAACGATTGAGGCTCTGGATTACGAATTAGAAGGTCAGGGGTTCAAGCCCCAGCACCACCAAGCTGCCACTGTTGTGCCCACAAGTAAAGCCCTTAACTCTGCAGGATCGGAGTTAACAGATGTTGTATCCTGGCTACCCTGCGCTCTGCTCCCCAGCTTTTTAATTGGGATACTAACTGGGAATTATAATTTCAAATGATGTATAAATGAATCATAGTCTTAAAATGTGATGAACTGTTGTTTGTCATCTAGCATTTATCTAATCAGAAATAAAACACTTAAATCTGCTAGGGATCATTAAGGTTGGACTTGTGGTCTAAATATCAGCAATTACACTAAATATCAGAATACAATTGGGACACACCTCTTTCAATTTCAATTAAGTTATTTGACTTAAGCTAACCGTTGTATAATATTTTTTTAATAGCTTTTCCAAATTTTTAATGCGATTCTAAAATGAAATGGAAACGAAGTGAAATTCTAGATTGCTTAGCTTTTTTGAAACCTGGTCTGTTTACACACAGCTCGTAAAGTAAAAATTATTTTTTCTCTGTATGGGATTTCCTAAATGCATCTCTTAAATAAAGGAAGTAGATCAATTATATCCTAAAAACTGGCAGAACAAAATGTCTAGATACTGTGTATAGATAACACTGATGGTGATATAATAGATAACTATTTGATAAAATAGTTGGCATAGCACAATTACCAAAATCATTACTTATTATTATCAAAAAAGAATAGCCTCAATAACTTCCTACCTCAAGGAAACAGGTCCCTGCAGCTGTGTTCTCCTTGATGGACGCATTATAGGAGCTGCTCCCAAAGACTGGCTTGTTGTCATTAATATCCTGTAGACTGATTTCCACCATGGCAGTAGACGATAAAGGGGGCTTTCCACCATCTGTAGCCACTACATTGACACTTGCTTTTGGATGGGTCTCATAATCCAGCTCAGTAGCTGTCGTGATGATACCCGTCACAGCATCAATGGTGAACCAATTCGAATGTGTCCCCTTGTTGGGCAGGATGCTGTAGCGGACATCGCCATTTGGACCCTGGTCCTTGTCTCGTGCTGTTACTTGTAGCACGAAGCTACCAGGGTAAACCACTTCTGGAATAGTCTGTTTGTATGCCTGCTGATCAAACAGTGGGGGATTATCATTGATATCCATGACTTGGATTGTAAAAGAGGATTCAGCTCGTAGTGGTGGGGTGCCAGAATCTGTAGCCATGACCCGGAGCTCGTATGAGTCTCTCTCTTCACGATCCAAAACCTGGTCAACACAGATAAGGTAGATGATGCTGTCCTTAGTAGTGAGGGCAAACTTACCATCCCCACCTTCTAGAGAGACATTGACATTTGAATATTCACCATAATCAGGGTCGGAGACTGAAATACGGGCAACATATTGTCCAGGCTGGGCGCCCTCAGATATTCGTGGTGACCCGTCCTCACTCAGAAAGATGATGGTCATGGTGGGCTGATTATCATTGTAATCACGAACATGGATAGTGACAAATGCATTAGTGACCTCTGGATGGCTGGCATTGTCTTTGGCTTGTACAACGAGCTCATGGACCTTTCTGACTTCATAGTCCAAAGGCTTGTTCAGTGTGATGATTCCAGAATGAGGGTCAATGACAAAATATCGATCAGGGTCACTTTGTCTGCGGTTTATTTCATAAAGCACAAGGCCATTGTCACCTTCATCTGCATCTGAGGCAAACACTTGTAGGATATTGCTACCTTGGGGGAGACTTTCAGAAATGATGGCATGATATCTGCTCTGATTAAAAACAGGAGCATGGTCATTAATGTCCTGCACTGTCACATCCAGAGTCATTTGACCTGTTTTTTTAGGAGATCCCCCATCAAAGGCCTCCAAAACCAAAGAGTAAGAAGCCCTCTTTTCTCTGTCAAGGACACCATTGACAACTAGGTCTAAGTAAAGAACCTTATTTGCTGCCCTCTTAGTTTCCAGTCTGAACACCTGCCCCACATTTCCATCTTTGATGACATAGCCCTGGGTGGTGAGTTGATCTTTGTCTGCATCGGTGGCTGGATCCAGGGAAAACCTTGTCCCCACTGCAGTCTGCTCAGGGATCTTTAAATAGGCCTTATTCTTGGGGAACATTGGAGCATGATCATTAATGTCATTCACTGTGATGGACACCTTCACTGTGAGACCGGTCATGGTAACTGCTATAAAGCTATAATGGTCTCTCTCTTCCCGGTCCAGACGCCGAGCAGTCTTGATTATACCTGTAGTCTCATCTATGTCGAGGTCAGTTCCCACGCTAGTGCCCTCATGATCGGAGATGAAGTAAAGGGTGGCTGTTTCTCCAGGTGGTAACCCAGCACTGATGTCACCCACTATCGTCCCTGCAGGCTGTTCTTCATCCAACTGTAACTCCAGAAGCCTTGCTGGTGCATCCGCGTTGACCATTTTAGTTAACAACTGCACAGTTAAAAAAACAAGTAGAAACATCCTTGGTCTCCAGCTATTGTCCCCAAAGCCTCTGAATAAATTCATCACAGCACGGTTCTCCTACACCTGCAAGCACAGAAAAATAAAACAGATCACAGCCTGGAATCACACTAATAGAATGCATTCACACACCAGACACATGCCAAATTCCACCACTGTTGTGTATAAGGCACTGGAATGCATAAAGAGCCTGGTGTGGATCACTGGTGTAGAGTACATTTGTGTTAGAGAACAGCTCTCTGTCAATGAGTGTTCTTCTAAAAACATAACGATTCTTACATGCTGCCAGTTTTATTTAATCAGAAAAAAAAAACAGTTAAATCTGCTAGTGATCATAAAGGTTGGACTTTAAAGCAATGGAAAAGGTCATGGGGTCTGGTGCAGGCCAAATACTAATACACGTCAACTGAAAGTGATATAATGCGACTACTGTATCTCTGTATGGCATGTGTAGAATCATCACAGGGCCTGAAAGGTACTGTACATTCATCATGTCTTACTCATCATCTATAGCGTTTTATCCCGTATTCAGGGTCGCAGGGGCCTGGAGCTTATCCCAGGAGACTTAGGGCACGAGGCAGGGTACACTCTGGACGGGGTGCCGATCCATCACAGGACACACACATGCACACACTCAAATGCTCATTCACACACTATGGGCAATTTAAAAACACCAATTTGCCGAATGTGCATCTTTGGACTGTAGGAGAAAATTAAGAGTACCCGGCGGAAACCCACCAAGCAGAACATGCAAACCACTGCAAACACAGACCAAAGGCAGGGATAGAACCCGGACCACGGTGCTGTTGAAAGGCAGACACTTAAGAAAAGATGTTTGTCATCTAGCAAGCTATAGCTATTGAACAATGTAAGGTGAGACCACACCCAAGGAGTCCCTCCCACCCAGGATTAATTACACTTAATTATAAGTGTTACTGCGACTGGCTCTGGATACAAAACAACCCTGAGCTACATAAGTAAATGAGTTCATACAGTAAGTATGTCCTTCACTCCTATGTCCAGAGTGTTCAGATGGATGGCCTTGCTTCACTTCAGGGTGCGGCTGGCTGTGCCTGACCCCGCTTAGGCCCCTCCATGGTCCATACAGACTTAAATATTTTTAGAATAAATAGATTTTTAATAGCTTAAATGTAAATCTGCTTTTATAGGATTTCTATCAAGAATGCATGACAAGATTGCAACATACAGTAGGTTATTAGAAGTAGTTTCAGGAATAGTTTGTTACCTAATCCCCCAAGCTAACATTAATTCAGGAACGGATAATGTTCTCTGAATATGGGACAAGTAATTTGAAAAAAATAAAAATAAATCAACAGCCACAAAAATACCTTAATTCCTAAAAACGTATTCAAAATGGAGATGTACAGTAAGTAACAGTAAACTGTGTAAGAGGGCGGGAGAAACAGAAGGCAAGATTGTGTGTTGAAGCTGACAGCTCCACTCCTGTCACATATGGGAATGCAGACCACTGAGGGTCACACAGGTGGCCAGACTTACAGATGCTATTTCATCTAGAAAACACTAAAAAAAAACATTACAGAGATTAGACAGTTTCCAGTTTTGGCTGGAACGGTGGCCAAACCCCAGAGTTCAGCCTGCGCTATGCTGGGGAGGCATGCAACTTGTCAGTGGAAGTACGACTCTCCAAACCCTACTGGACGAAAAACCTTGGACCATCACTGAAGACTGCATTTATGCTCAGATTATGACTGCAATTTGTCCTTGTCAATACTCCTGACAAAGTGCATCTATACAAGCCACAAAAATTAAAAAAAAAGAATCTGCATTTAAATTATCTAGTTGTTTGCTTGGTTTTGTTTTATTATAGTAGTCTAGACCACAAACTCTCAGATTTAAATCATTTTAAGCTCCATCTAAGGGTACACAATGGATGCAAGCAAAGAGAAAAGGAATAAAACATGTGGCCTGAATATAGAGACGGACTGCATTATCATGTTATACATGATGTCCTTTTTATGTACATCTTCAATTTCATGTGTGTTACAGTGTTTATATCGGTCTAATACAAGTACATTTGGTCAAGCAAGAGGATGCACAAGCGTGCTTGACTTAAAACTGATGTCCTTTCAGTAAAAACTTAAATATCCTTCATCTACTGTATACTGGGGAGAAAATCTATAGGCTTACAGTCCATAGTACAATCTTTGTGTACAGTGTTATGAGGTTTTGTGTTGAATATTGGAGTATTGAGGGTTAAGCTGCAGTTGTGGGTATGCAGGCACCCCCTGCAGGCACTGGTTAGTACTGCAGCAGCCTCAGTTTCTCCTTAATGCATATAACAGACTCAGTGGAAACACAGAGACAAATAGAAGCCAAGTTAAATAGGCTCCAGAGTCACAAATTACCACACTATTTCAACATTCTTTTTTTATATATTCTTATATTTAACAGCTTATTAAAATATGTCAAGGTCCCAACTGCCCCTCGATCACACAGAATAAACAGGCCAGGCTAAATGATTGACAGGGACGTCTGAGGAAAATTAGCAGTGGGGGACCTTTTCTGTTCACTGCGTAAGCTACATGGCTGCACTTCAGCACTTCAATGGCAAGCTTAGAACAGCTGGAGATCAGGATTTGCGTGGTTCAGTATGTAGTGTGTCCTGAAGACATTTTTGTGAGACATGATATTCCCTACAGCATCTTCTTTTTTCTTTTTTTTTTACTTTTTTGTCCAGGAGAATCCAGGATTAAGGCAATATATTTACAATAATATACGGTTTGATGAAAAGAATAAAAATGCAAAAAATAAATAAATACATTTTACAAGTTTACACATTAATCTCACACTTATCTTATATATTAAAATTAATTTTACATTCTCTATATACCCACTGAAGCATCCCTCTAGAATGTGTGCTCAGAATGATTTGGTAAAAGTGCCCATTGTCTTAAATGGTTCACATAAGATATATGTTTCAACAGCAGATACATAAATAATACACATTCCTTATCAACAGGTAACATTTTATAATGCAGACATGGTGCAACCTTAACGTCCCACAGCTGAACGGGTATAAAATAAGGAATGCACCCTCAATTCTCTGTCTAAGACTTGGACAAGTACAAAGCCCAAGCCCTCTGCATATAGCCTTCCAGCTGTCATCTGAGAATTAGCCCTGGGGCAAAGGTGGCAGACGGATCCTGGCCAGCAACAACTTTTACGGATGGAGACTGATCCTTTTACATCCAACACAGCGCTCTGAGCAGGGACAGCAGCTGTAGCACACCGACTGAGCCGAAGTACACAAAAATTCTGTGCATTTTTAACATGCATAAACATTCGCTATATAGCGTGGAGAAAATCGGAGGAAGCATGTGAAACCCTTTACTAGACGGTTGAATATTGATATCCTGACATTTTCTTGAACTGAAAGATTTTTAAACTATCTATCTGCAATATATGTTTATACCCATCTCTATTCATAATCTGCAACTGGTTTTGCTTTAAATAACATTTTCGTTTAAATGACTCCTTCTTGATCTGACTTGACAATTACAGAAACCACAGACAAGTTCACACCAGTTGAATAAAACATTTATATGTTGCACGAACAGAAATATCAGCTTGAAACCAAGTTTCAGGGGGACTGGAAGGCTTTTGGATTTGTGTGACCCATTTCTGACTTTTTAATAAGAGTATGTCAAACACTAAATCATATCGACCTGACGATTCCACAAAGTAGTAAAATAGCAGAGTTATTGCAGTATCTTTTAGAACGTGTAAACACGGACTCAATTACTGAGCGCATGGCAAGGAAAAAATGCTTCCCTTCGAATGTCTTTATTGCAATAAAGAAATTCTGGAGTGATTACGCTCCTGGGCACAATTACATGCTGCGATTTTTAGTGTACAAATACCCTCTGTGCACTTCAGCAAACACTTCCTAACAGTAAATCATCAATATGGGCCTGAAATGCTACTGCAGGCCGTTATAAATGCCAGAATGTGACTCGTGGCTAGCTCCACTTACATACTGTACATCCAGGCTGCGGAAAACACCACCTACTGATACATACACAAAACCACAGGATCTGTCAGGGTCAAGTGAAAAAATGATGTCATAATTTGGTTTGATTTACAGACATACCAAATGATGCAAACCGGCAGTGACAGTGCAGTGGAAGACTTTAACGGACAGTTTTCTACCCACTACAGACACACATTGTCCACTTGTTCGCTTTTTACAGCCTCTTCGTGAAGCAGGTTTAATGGGATATGAAATGTCCTGAAAAAGTGTAGTAACCACAGAAATGCACAGCTATAAACACCAGGGCTTCCAACTTTTCCCCTTCAAACTGGAAGTGAGGCCAGAGGAAACAAAGAAAGGGTTTCAAGGCAGTGACCCAGCCAAGTCCAGGTGATACATATTTTATGCCAGACCACATGCTCCTGTGGGCCACTTGCTTTCACTGTAAACCTGCACTGTCTACGTTATCACTGGGTTGGACGCGCTGCACTTCCTTTCTTTTCATTTCTTTTAATTCTCCGATTCCAAAGAATATATTTTATCAATACTGAGTGTCCTTTCTCTGTTGGAACGTTTACGCCTTTCTTTTATCCATGAAACATTAACCAAGGGTGAAATATGATGTTTGTTTTAGTTTTGACTAGCCTTCAAGAAACTTACTACACTACAGTATATCAAACATTTCCATTTACAAAACGTATTGTCACATACTGCACTCCACTATTCTAGTTAAACTTCAATTGGAATTTATTAAGACACAATTTGTACAGTTAAAGCAAGTCAATGAATAGTGTAATAGTATTTTTATTTGGTGCCATAGTAGCTTAGTGGTTAGCACTGTCACCGAGGACCTCCATGGAGTTTGCATGTTCTCATCCTGCTTGGTGGGTTTCCTCCAGGTACTCCGGTTTTCCTCCCACAGTCCAACAAATTAAGCTAATTGTAGATTACACTAATTGTCATTCCAAAACTGCCTGTAGTGTGTGAATGCATGCGTGATCAAACCAAAATCGTGTGTATATATATATATATATGTAGTATATATATATATATATATATATACGATTGTGGTTTGTTT
>JAQQZT010000009.1:11050781-11065402 GCA_030068275.1 Clarias platycephalus | reverse complement strand
TGTGTGTGTGTGTGTGTGTGTGTGTGTGTGTGTGTGTGTGTGTGTGTGTGTGTGTGTGTGTGTGTGTGTGTGCGCAGCTGCATTCATTTTCAGACATTAGTATTTGGTATTTAACATTGAGTCTTTTTGCAAATCAATCAGAATTAATGGGGACTGAGAGAGCAGTTTGTGGTACAAAAAAAAGTGACAAATGAAATCAGGTATCTCCATTACGGCCCCTTTCTCACTAAAGAGGGGGGAAAAAATTATATTCTATTCGCCCTGTTCATTTGAGCTGGCATGCACATTGGTGCAAAGTTTAAATAAAAGCAGAGAAGCTTATTTTTACTTCACTTCCAATTTCGTTCTTCATCAGAAACAGATTACTCCTGGAAACAGATGACTACAAGTTACTAATGTAGGGAGGATTAAAAAAAAAAAATCACCAAATCTCCCAGTACAAGAGTAATCAAGATGCTTTTGAAGCAAAGTGTACAGTGGGATAGTATCATGCCCTTGACATCCTAACACACCCTCTCCTAGGGTTTAAGTTAGCATGTGTGTCCCAGTAACATTAAACTGAATCAGTCCTTAATAAGAGCAGCTCTGTGATCGGAATCCAAGCGATGACGAGTAGCAGTGCTAACAGACTGCCCCTTACTGGGCACTGTTATATTTTATAGCTCCGTGATCCACAACCCACGCTGGGAATGCACGTGTTCCGTACTTCCTGACCTGACATGCGCTTTATTACAATGTCTCCCAGAACCAACTCAGATAGTCTTTGTGTATTTCTGTTTCTTGCATAGGCTCGGCTCTGTCTATGACCCTGACCTGGATTATGTGGTTACTGAATGTGAATGAATGAATTAATATGCATGTTATTGCTTGCTATTAGTTGCTGCATCAGGTAGATGGCTGATTATTGGCTCGGACTATTATCTATGTTAAGTTAGTTTATATGCTCTACCCATGTCTGTGTGGGTTTCTCTGGGTTATTAGGTTTCCACAAAAAAAAAAATAAGCCAACAGTGGGATTGTCAACCCTAAATTAATCTATGTGTGAAAGTGTGCGTGAATAGCATCGTGTAATTGATGGGCATATCATCCAGAGTATATAACTATTATATATATATATATATATATATATATATATATATATATATAGTTAAAACAGCTATGCAATTTTATTACCATCTGAATTTTTAAAGTGCATGTACTGTAGTCGATTTAACAGTGTCCCTTGAGTTGCGCAAGAAACTTAAACTTAAATGTTAGCTGTCATCATTAGACCAGCGAGGTGTCCGCACAAGCAGAAGGATTTCCACAGCCCTCCAGGAGGCATCACAGCCTAAGCCGAGCTATAGCTCCGACTGACGCTAAGACAAAAAAATGTCAATGTGGTCAGCAAATGACCATATGTTTCTAGTTATGATGAGTGTTGATTTTCCATGCACGTCCGTTTAAGGAGAAAGGATCACTCCTTGACCACTTACACTGAGGGTGCCCAAATTTACCTGAGTACAAATACAGTGACTGATTCTCTGTCTATGAGAGATGTGATAAAATAACCGACCAGAATAATACTGCTGTACAAATCATGAATTCGACACGGATGTGAAATTTATAATCGCTTTGTTAAATCAAATACGATTTCAAGGAAAATACTTGTAAGCCAAGGTATTAATGGACCAGCAATTCACTATAAGCAATTAATCAACATGTTTAGCTCTACAATGCATAATGCATGCACAAGATCTTAACCTTATTGGTTTATCATACAAAAGAGTTAAAGAATGTGGTGTTAAGTTATAAAGTTATACATTATCAAATTGTAAAAGAAGAGATCAGGATTGTCCCTATACAAAGATGACTGCTTCTGTCTTGATCACTATAACACAATGCTTCTTCCCCGGAGTCCTACAGTAAATCCAAGCAAAATGCCCAGTGTTGGATGTACACTTACAGTGATCATTAATGTGTTTTGCATGATAACGTGTTAAAGGGTTGCAGCTTTTGCACTAAATGGAGCAGGTCGCAGAGATGCTGGGATGAAGGAATCTGCTCCTTCAGTACCAGTCTGATAACCGGCTCATGCGTTTGGAAATGGAAATGCATGAATGGGAAAGACATCACCTATGGCTCAGGGGTGTGCTTGTCTTGAAAGCACATAAAGCGACCTCTGTGGCCGGTGCAAAAGACATTTCTGCGCATCGATTGGCAAAAGACACTGAATGAAGCATCTGCTTACATGCATGAGATCGAGGCTCCTGCTGGTGCTCCTGTTGTTCCTCCACAAACCCTGCTCGGATGCTGATGTGTACCCAACAAGATAAGGTTTTTTTTTTTTTTTACAGATCCAGGCTAAAATCCATATCCACAGCAATTTTCTTTTTTTTTTCCAGCCCACTAAAACGCGCTTTTGTGTTTCAGCCGCAAATATCGGATCTCCACTCCAGCGTGCCACCCGTCAGGTGCGCGTGAATGCCGTGCTCAGCCCCGAGTCCTTTCAGCCCGTATTAAAAAAAAAAAAAAGAAGAAGAAAGGCCACCGGGTCCTATACACCGTCCTGTTCCACGCGCATCAAAGGGAACACTGACGCCTCTCCGTGCAGTATAACGGTCCATGCACGAGCGTCTGTCTGATCCAGTTGAGCGCGAGCGCGCAGTGAAATCGGACACGGCGACGAAGCCCCGCCCTCTTCTGATTAGAGCCGCTAATGTATTAGACACGTGGGGAGTCACACAAAAGAGGGGGAGCGGAGAGAAAGAAAAGAGCTGCTCTAAAAGGGGGAAAAAAGAAAGACTGTTCTTGCTTAAGCTTTGGTGCCACCATGCTCTGCCGTGAAGAAATGTTCTTTAAGACAAAGAGCCAGACGAGAAGAAGGCGTTAGTCTAGGAGTGAATGTCTCTAGGATGCTCGAATCCTTGCAAACATAGGCCTGTGTATTAATAATAATAATAATAATAATAATTCACCCTTACCATCTACTACTATAGGTGAAAAAACAGTCTGTGCCCTGTGACAAAAGAAGAAAACAGGAGCGAGTATTTTTTTTTTTTTTTTTTGCCATGATCATGTTGGTCTAAAAAGAGAAAGACAGAAAAAGGCAGCATGTTGAAGATTTATAACAGATATGCCAGAAATGAAAATTGGGAATTTTGTAAGTGAAACGACCCTGAATCTGCTCAGAGAGCAGGAAAGATTCAGTTATAAAGGAAAACCTGTTGGGCGATCATAGAAGTTATTACAAGATATTCATAAGGGAAGACTTTTGCAGTTTTTAGCTGATAACCAGATTATAAATTATAATTTAGATTTTGGTTAATATCTTACATAATTTGAGGAAAGACGGACTGTGTGAAATCTGTGAAAAATTCGTCTTAATGATTGAAATGTTTTTCCCTTTGAACAATTGTGTCTTTAGCATATGCAAAATTTTCCACAATGCAAGTGATTGGCTTAATTTTACGTAAATATAAGATGGTTTACAATACTTTACAGGAGTAGGTGGCAAATAATTTAACATAAAATATTTTTGTATAAAATATGTTTTATATAGCATCATGTAGATGGTGATGTGCAAATAAAATTAAGAAGCGCCAGGAATCTCAGCAGGACAGCAAGGCCATTAATCAATTTGGATTTAGGTCAGCCTTATTCTGCCTTCACTGGGTCAGAACAAGTGTAGGGAGGGAGTGTATATAGCTTGTGTGCCTGAGCTGAGAAATGCTCTTAAGAAAAATGAGGGACATATAATTTTGATTTGTATTTAGACAGACAGCAGTGGCATCATTCTAACCAAATTTTGTCTTGGACCCCAGAAATTGCTCAAATCTAAAGATTCTAAAGAGTTAAAAAATATTTATTGATTTCTTTCTTTCTTTATATATATATATCAGCTCTGACAGTATTGCTCATTCATACAATAGGTTTAGATTCCAACAGATTGAAAATGTCTCTAATGGCTGATATGACATGATATGAAAAATAAAGCTGTAACTTAAAATGAAAAATAAAGCAGTATGTTTTCAACCTAATTGACAATTAATCAGGAGCTGTTGATTAGCACCGCCTTACCATTTAAAATCCTGTGGAAGCAGTCAGGGTTACTAAGTATTGCCCACATGTTTGTTTTTTTTAATATCCTGTTGTATTTGCCTAACACTAATACCAACCATGATAATACAGTATGATTACATTTTATACAAATATTTCAACATATACAAAACATATACATATAAAACTTATATTGTTTCCTATAACAGCCCACCTCATTTTATCCCTTATGTCTCAAATAGATGTGGGAGGAATGCATTGCTAACAGATGGAGGAATTGCGTTACTCTACTTTCAATGTTTAGGAAGGGCCTGTCTCTTCCCATTTATTCGCATAATGCACATGGAGATGTTAAACCCATTTGATTCCTGTTGATGTGAGTTTTAAATACTCAGATCCAGGAGCTCACGGTGTGTCTCAGAAAGTGTCTCAGTCTCTTTAGCAAGTTTTTATGTAAGGCATGACTATTTTAAAGAAATTTGAGAGATATCAGTTCAGTCTGTCTTTCTGGTCCAAATATATCAGCAGTTGTAAATGATTCAGTCACAGTGAAGTCATTTGGTTCTGCTTCAGTTGGAGTTAATGATGGTTCTCGTCTGGTTTTCTTTAGAACCTTTTAGATAAGGTGAGTTAAACATTTTAATAGACATTTACAAGCTTGGAAAAAGATGAATCATACATACAGTATTTATATGTCAAAAGCATCAATAATAACGTAACTATGATTTATAGTTTGTGTGTGAGTGAATTTCCTCAAATTTTTAAGACCACTTTTGCAAGAAAGAGTGCTCGTTTTACATTATCACTGCATCAGCTGGCGAGGTCCCATCCAGTCATGTCCTTTTATCTGATATACACTTCCCTCATTCAAAGGAGCAATGAGGTCACTCACTGTGCTGCTAAAGGGGGAAAGGGAGTTAGTTTCCACCTCACTATCTCGCCAGACTCTCTATTGCTATGTTGTGACTAAAATGACCAAGCAGCAGTGCCAAATATATACATGTGTTAAAATCCCCAAAGTTGAATTAACGGCTGTAGAGTGGTGTGTTCATATGGTCTTATTTGAACATAGTGGGTGTTAAATGAACACTGGAAATTCTGAGTAATCTTTATAATGAATGTGGCATGAAATAGATCGGGAAAGCAGCCCTTACTAATCACCTTTGTGTGTTGATCTGGGAAAGTCATGGCAAGGACAATTGTAAAAAGCTGTGCTGATTTCAATCATTAAAACTAAGTCTTATATGTTACCAAAGGTCTAACATCTCTACGTTGTACCTTTTATTAAAGTGTCACTCATATAGTTTTATGAAATAAATTGTGCGTGTACCATCATCAGTCTATGTAATGATCTCTGCTTAAAGTCATACCAAATAGCACATTTCTATTAGGTATGTTTATTTAACAGTTAAAGTTTGATAGATAGACAGTTTACTATAAATCACTGTTTTTATTTAAAATTTAAAATCTTTGGACAGAGCAGAAGCGCAAGCTTGTGAATAATCTTTCTCACTATAGAACATTGAACTACAAATTGTCTGGAAAGGGCTTTATATCTCTTTCCAGATTGATGTACAGTACAGCAACAATCGCTTCTCTAAGACCATTGCTTATGTCTTCTCCTCTTGGCATTGTGTTAACACAAACCTAAATGCTCCAGACCAACAAACATCCAAAACTTCTGGTTTTATAGAGTCTGCACACCTGCGGATGATCAATTAATCAGGGGTTGATGATTAGCTGCACCTGGCTGCAGCTTACCCTCCTACAGTAAATCTTGTGGAAGCAGTAAGGGGTACTTTTATTTTGTCCACATGTTTTGTTTTCTTTTTGGCTTCATTTTTGTTAAAAAAAAAAATTGCATCATGACAAAAAGGTTATCAGATGATTTTTACACACAAAAAAACATTAACAGAGGATGTAGTAGTCTTTGAACATGACTGTATATTCATTATGAACTTGTATACATTTTATCACATTTTTGCACATTTTGTTTTTAAAAAATAATGCAATAGAAAAACTCATGTTAAAGAAATTCCACTCAAGATAAGCATGGGAACATCAGAAGCGTGAAGTGCTTGCAGATATAACTTTTTTTATTTTTCAAATTAGGTTGCTGAATGGAATCTGATTCATGAAGTCAGTCAGATAATGGTGAGTACACAAATAGATTAATTCTGTTAATCTATTTAATTTAATGTTAAATTTAATTTTAATTTTAAAATAAAAAAGTGCTATTTAATATACTGTACCAGCGACAGGGTGGCGTAGTGGTTAGTATTGTTGCCTTGCACCTCCAGTGTCCGGGTTTGAGTCCCACCTCGGGATCTGTGTGCATGGAGTTTCCAGGGTTCTCTGGTTTCCTCCCACAGTCCAAAGGCATGCAGATTGATGTTCCTAAATTGTCCATAGTGTGTGAATGAGCATATGTGTGTATGTCTAAGTGTACATGGTGTACTCCACCTCATGCCCTAAGTCTCCTGGGATAGAATCCAAGACCCCGCGAACCTGTATACAGGATAAAGCATTATAGACCGTGAGTATACGGCCCCTGACAGCACCAATGATAACTTGTTAGCATGAACTCGTAAAAAAGCAATTCGATAAATTTGTTATGGTCTTATTATTTTGGGTCTTTCATCCATAATCTTCGAAACACTACAAAGGGTTTGGAAACTCTTACTGAGAATCACAGAATGACCTGAAGAGCTATATCTCAGCTTCGGAAAATGCTCTTTCTCTTGCTTGATGATATTTACTTCCTGTTTCCCCATGCATGGGCAACTTTATCCTATTCTTAGGCTAAAAAAAGTAATGACAAATAGTTATGGGAACAGGAGAAGGAACAGGAAAGAGCAGATGCGCAGCTACACTGCCCGCTGATGACACCTTGTTTTGGACTAAACTGGGTAATGTTGACTGATAGTGTTGACACAACTGCCAGCGTCGATGCACAATTTTCTGTAGTTCTGGAGCTTCTGTAGTTTTGTTCGGTCCTCAAATATATAAAGCAAAAAAAACCTTGACACTGTCTTAATGTTACAAAATACTACAATAATAATTGAATACTCTGATTTACATAATACACCAAGGATAACATGTACAGTATAAAAGGTGCACGTCAAAGCTTTCATCTTAGTTATCATTTTAATCATTAAGCAAAGGGTTGTTTATATCTTTGCAGGGTCATATGCTATTTCCATCCATCCATCTAGGAACCTCTGTAGTCAAACTAGGGACTGTGAAGGCCAATAGTGACCATTGTATTTTTTCTCGTTTTTACAACTATGGTAGGACCTTAGACCTAGGTTAACACCAATTAACCTAATCTGCATGTATTTGGACTGTGAGTGGAAACCGAAGTACCTGGAGGAAACCCACCAAGCATGGGGAGAACATGCAAACTCCATGCACACAGAGGTGGGTGTCGAACCTGGACCCTGGAGGTGCAACACATATATATGCTATTTATCTGTCCATAATCTCCAGCTCATCTGCTGTCACTTACATCTTCTCCCTGATTCCTGACACATGTTTCCCTGTTTAAATTATCTAAAAAAAATAATAAAATGAGTGTGAGAAATAACTTAGCTCCAATTTCCAGGTTTTGTGTGGGAAGGAGTGGTATAATGAGACTGGAACTCATACATACCCATGAAGCTGACAGACTATGCACATACTCATATTATATGTGTATTAGACTTCCTAGCCTATAATAAGTAGAGCTTATATAAATGGAAGTGGGTTATATGGTATTGAGTAATAAAGGGATGTTAAATATTTGACAGTTTAATAAGGGTTAGACTTTTTAATATGGCCAGCCAGAGAAGCAGTCCAAGCTACGTAACCCTGAAAGCATCACAGAACACTTATATTCTTGCTCTTTTGCAGGCTGTACCATGCCAGTGTACAGTATATAGTCCAACTAAATGTAAAATGTAATCAGTATGAACATCAAAAATGTAATTTTGTTAATCCATTCAATGAGAAATGTTCCTCTTTTAAGCCTTTGCCTCCTGTTATTAATGGATAAGTGCTCATTCCCTGTAATTATCCACTGCTATTTTATAGCAACTTAGGATCTGGAGGTACAGACCTCAGATTATAGGACTGAGGTTTTAACACACAACAAAATAAGTCTCTAGGAGACTGGCAGAGCTGGTTTTGATATCAGGTTTTTAACCTATTACTGTACATATACTGTAGTACATCATCCTTTCAGGAGAATGGCTTCTACGTTGTAATAGAGAGGACACCATTTACATCATTTCCTCTCCATCTCAAGCTTACAGAGGTGTTCTCACGTCCAACCAGTTGCTGGATAGTTTCCAAAATCCAGCTGGAAAAAGAACAGGAACTCAGACAATGCAAAGATGATCATAAGGCATGCTATCCTGCCAAAATCAACATGGTAAATTGGCCATTTGTTCTTGATTACCCTACAGATTTTTCAGATTTTTATTATACCATAAATTATATGTCTTCTATTTTGACCTCAAATTTTCTGAACTCATTTTTATGACACTGAAGAACACTTTCAGTTAGTGAAAATAACTTAAATGTATATAAATATCAAGACATCTAAAATATTTTAAATATAGACAGTTCTAGAAAATTATTAAATCAATCTAATTGTTATTATTATTATTAAACAATGTTATTGTTATTTCTTCTCCTTCAAGAGTGAAACAGCGTTCATTCTACTGGCAAATGAAAAGAAGCAAAAAATATTTTTTCTTAAAACCAATTCAAAGCCAAAGGTCTTTATTATTATGTCATTTATCATCAATTTATTATGAAGTACTATGACATTCTTACTTACATGGCATTTTTTACAAAAAAATCCTGAAAATGCCTATGCAAAATCATATCCACGATACAAACATACAAGAGATACAAAATGAATATTAAAGTAGACACAGTTGACTATATTTGAATATACAGTATATGATATTTTTACTTGCTAACTCATATGTAATGTCTTTCTTTTAGAAAAGTCTCACATTCCATGATTGGTGGGTGACTTCTGGGTGCCACTACTCGGCATTGTCTGACAAAATGGCCTTCCAGAAAACAGGAAGTATAAAATCCTGAGAACCTCCTGTGGAGTATTTTGCATATGCAGTGCTGTGTTTGGGGAAGACAACATGGCCACCGCAGTATGACCGACAAAACTTTCCAGCAGCTTCCTTCCTTTCCTGAATGTGAACAGCATCGTGGGAAAGAAAGAAAGCCATTACTATACTGGGCCGTTCGTTGATGCATTGTACTCAGTCATTCAGCACCACTAAACCCCTGAGCCCTAACAAATACAACTAGAACAGTTATATCACATGGTATTCTTTCTATTTATGTACAGTAGGTGTGTGAAAGACAAGTGTCTGACTGTGTGTGTGTGTGTGTGTGTGTGTGTGTGTGTGTGTGTGTGTCTGTAGTAAAATTATGTAATTTGCTTATTTAGTTTTTTGCCATTCTTTTGCCTAGTAGTATGTGCTTGTTCTGCCTTGCATTGTACAAGTTTTAAAATGCGTGCAAAAACTTGCCTTGCTTTTCCTGAGATGACAGATTAAAGAAATATAGCCTTCTTTCTACATTGTGCTTCCTATCAGTGCCGATCTGAGCTTTTCTGGCATAACGGGCTTTAGAACTAATTCAGAACCAGATCATAAGGTTACACAGATGGAGTCGACAACAAGGAGCCTTATTTCCTTTCTTTTGTGGGAAAATTTTTGCTCTTTTGGCATTCATATAAGACTCTGTCATCATATACGAAAGCAATCAGAGTGAGTGTCAGAAAAGTCATCTTCCATTGAGACATTGCACCTTCTACTTGGCAAGTCCAATACACCAAAAAGATTGAAACAAAACACACACACACACACACACACACACACACACACACACACACACACACACACACACAGAGGAAGATGTGAAGGTGAAGTGTACAAGGTCATACAAGGATTCCCTTACGTCTCTGTCTTTTCTCCTAGCACACAGATGGATCTCTCAGCTGCTTCCTGTTTTATTGTTACAAAAATCTGTTGTACTCTCTTGATAAAGTTGCTTGACCATCGACCTCCAGGATGGAAACAAGCTTCCTGAAATGGCTTCCGTGCACGCAGGGGATGTAATCATTCCGCTTGTTCATATCCGCAAGTAAAGTCCTGCTTCTGAACCGAAGGAAGGATGTCAAATACTTATGATTTTCTGTGAAAAAGAGCATTTCTCCCTCCTCACTAATTTTTTGTTGTAGAGTACAAATAATCTTTGTTTTCTGGAAATTCAGACTGTAAAGAAATAGTTTAAATGACAAGTTGTTCTCATGCAAATATCTTCTTAGGTAAATGGGCATACAGTACTACTTTGAACTTACTATCCGACCCAGCTTTTCTTTACAGCAAGAAACAGCAACAGAAAAATGTCGAGGGTGTTGAAGAAACACATGGTGTTTACCGGCATAATCAATGTTAAACAAAATGCTTTTTAAATTAAATACACTGGTACCTTGGCATGCAAATTTAATCCGCTCTTAAGTCTTAACTACTGTGATAATCATAGTTTGTGTTATTTAAGTGTTGTTTTTTTAAACACCTTTGTTTTTTTACGTTGAAATTTATGTACTGTACTTAGCGTTGTTTGTTGGGGACTGAGAGTAACGTAATTTCAATTCTCTATATGTATGTATGTACTGTACACGTAGCAGAATTGACAATAAAGTTGACTTTGACTAAATGCCGTTTCAGCCACACAAAAAAATATTCAAATTTCCTTGAATAAGAACACTATCTTAAAACAAACACTATCTTTATATTTTTGCATATAAAAACAATCAAAACATTTATAAAAGACATGTAAATAAAGTTAAATATGAAATAAATAAGCTGCTTAAAAAACTTAAAAGCTTGATAACAGTCCCATGGTGCTATGTATATATATATTGCGTCCACTGACGCAAAAAAGTCTTTATCGGTTAAGAGAAGTATGCTCAACTGGAGGAACGTGTAACTGAACTCACGACTGGCACAGTCGCTCGCATGCCAAAAATGCTAAATTTTAGTTCTCAAGGATAAAATTCGCAACGCAGGGCATTTGTATGCCGATCTAGCACTGTACTTTTGAAATGTCTTTCAAATAAATTATTTTCGTTCATTCTTTCGTTCATTTATTCAATCATCAGCTTCCGCAACTGTCTTATCCTTGTCAGGGTTATAGTGAGCAAGAATACACCCTGGATAAGCCACCTCAGTCAGGCATCATGCATACTAGAAGCAATTTAAAGAACCTGGAACGATCCCATAACATGGGGAGAACATGCAAAACTGTACACAGAGAGAACCCCAAGTTCAGAAATGAACCTAGGAACCTGAAGCTATGAGATGGCAACATTAACCACAGTTAAAAAAAAACCATCTTGTCGACAGTGGCTTGGCTGTGGAATCCATTTTAAGTACTTGCTGCTCTGTAGCACCTCTAGCCAGTACAAAACGTTTTTCAATTTTACTTTTTAAAATATTGTGGGAATAATCAACTTAAATGTTTGTTCAGTTTAAACAATAACATACCTTTTAAAAATCTGTTCTATCTTGGAATCAGAAAAACTGGATATTGTGGTTTGTTTGGACCTGGAGTTGGATCAAGAACAACTCTAGTGCAGCGATAACTCTCCTAGCTGGCAGATGATTTCTCTTTCCTATGGTGAGGGGTTTTTCAAATACAGTAGGGAAATACAGCTTGAGCTATAATATTTCTTATTATAGTTAATTATTTATTACAGTAATTGCAGTTGCCTCTAACACCTAAGCAAACCTGAAGAATAACAGGAGCTAAGATTAAGGTGATATTAATATGATATTCTAATTGTTGGCCAAATGTTGTATGTTGCTATAAGAGGAAATAAAATGCTTCAGGCCAAAGTTGTCCACCTCAAACAATTTTCCTATTACAGCACACAATGTCATGGTTTATTATTTAAGTATTGTTGAGAATTAAAGTCTGTAAATTGGACCTGCTTTTAGACAGTGCTCCAGGCAACCTGCACTGTAGCGTAAGAGCACAAGAGCACAGCTTAAACAGCTGTTGTGATCGTCTGTTACACTTAGTAGTGAACATAGTTAATCTAAAGGCTGGTGATCATCCACCACCACCGATAACGTTCTTCTGAATTGTGAGTTTAACCTAGAGTTCCTGAGTTTCATACAGAACACACACTTCCCTCTTCTTATCAGTTGGGCTAAGCTCTGGAGGGGTGAAACATTGCCTATCATAACACAATGAACTGTATCTACAATAAGGAATGTAAATAGGGTGTATTCAGGGTAGTTCTGTTTTTTTTTTTTTAATTAAAATCCAATGCAGAGAATTATGTATAAAAATAATGTTTATAATCAAAGTGAGACTAATTTATGCTCTTGAAAACACTGGGTGAAAGCAAGAATGCGTGTGAATTTGCTACCAGGCTTCACAGACGCTTGTGCATTCACTCACACACACATTCGTACCAAGCAGCAGTTTAGAGTTGCTTATTTGGTATTAAAGAAAACTCCCATGGAGACAAGGAGAACATATGAACATTGATTAAAGTCAGTATTGAACCCTAAGCAATAAAGATGTGAGGCCCCACAGTACCTGCTGCACTAGGCCTGTGGAATGCTTATTACATGAAAAAGCATACATTACAGAGCCCCTGCCTCTTCAGAGCAGGAATGGTACGTCCTAGACATTTTTCAGCAGAAATGGATCTAATTCCGATCTTAAATATATGCTCAAACAAATGGGGGTATAAATAATCCACAAGAGCTGAAATCTGAGAGGAAAGCAGCTCTAACTGTCCTAATCCATCTTTGCTGTCAATGCCTATTTTCCAGAATGACAGGTCTTTAAGAAACGTTATAATAATATCCAGTGGTCTGGGGAAAAAACGTCCTCCATGTCAGTCCCTGTTTTGTAATAAAATGCACAGCAGCCATGTTTTAGCCATATGAGTAAAATAAAGCAAAACCATAAACATGTGGCTCTGTATCTTTTCAATGGTTATTTCCCTTTCAGAATGGCTAAAATAAATTTTTCATTGTTAAACGATAACGAAAATACAGTATTTCACACATGTAAAAGCAAAAGTAAAAAAAAAAAAAGAAAAAGAGCCATGCTTCTCGATTAGGACACGCAGGCAAACATACACAGGCAGGCAGACAGAAGGTCTGACAGACACACACACACGCACCCACATACACAGCTATTTTTCAGGAGTAACATCCCACCGAAAATAAGTGCCAGTTGCTGTGATTCAGTCAGAGTATATAAATCTCTCTTCAAGAGACCTGTTGCCTCTCTTTTCCATGGGGTAAAATCGCACACTCTCTCCGAGATCAGTTGATGCATTTCCCATTTCTCCATACTGATAGCTCTTGGATGGAAAAGCAAGGTGGCGTAATATTGGGGAGATCTGCTGGAGCACTTTGAGGTAGACCAGCTGCCCACATCACAGTACTACTGATTTTGCGGGGCTCTGTAATTATCATGCAATGGGCTATTTCTGTGATATTCAGCTACAGATTAGTCTAAAGGATGCCCGGGCTGTTTCCATAGCAAAGTTGGAAAGTCACTGGCAAAAAATAACAAACAGAAGGACTTCAGTCAAGACTGACATGAGACTTACTGTAGACAGAGTAAAGATTCAAAATACTTCGGTGAATATAAAAGAAATAGAAACTAATTGACTGGGATTGTTTAGGGCATATCTACTGCAGGTATTCCATGGCAGACCAAACTATGAGGCTGATGAGATTTCAGTTAAACAGCTGTTAAAATAATGTGAAATGAAATAAGATGACCAGCAAAATGTAACTGTTTTTGAAACACATGTTCCTTTAAGTGCAATATATTATTAAAAAGTAAGACTTACAGTACTTCTTTTAGACATAAGTTTTTAAGTTATGTTTTTAAGTGGATGTTTTTCAAATACCATCTTATATACTTAAGATATAAAATAGTGAAGCAGAGAAATAATGTTATAAAACCTTAAATATGCATGCATGATTGTATATATTAGACATGAAATGTATGCACTGTGTGCGAAAAGCTATTGATTAAACAGTGCAATCCTACACTATAAATAAGGAGCTGTAATAGGAATGTACCAAAGTAAAACTAAAACTGGGGAAGAGGAGGCTGTTGATGCTGTAAGCTGAAGTTTACATATTGTTTCTCATGATCTTCAAAACTCCTTGTACAGTGGAACCTTGGATTACAAGCATAATTCATTCCGGAAGCGAGCTCATATTTCAAAACACTCCTAAATCAAAGCAAATTTTCCCATAAGAAATAATGGAAACTCAAATTATTCATTCTGCTGCTCAAAAAAATAAATACATAAAAATAATTTATGGTAATTTTATAATTAATTAATGGTGGTAAATTGCTCGCCCTATCATCCGGGGATCGCTGGTTCAAACCCCGGGTGATGCTGTAACCTCTCACAGCCGGAGGTCTAGAGAGAGCTGATGTGGGGAGGGATGAGAGGTACTCGTGCTCCCACATTAATACGGCTCTACAAACCATTCAGGGGCGTCTGTGAGCTCACG
>JAQQZT010000009.1:11020091-11036242 GCA_030068275.1 Clarias platycephalus | reverse complement strand
TATATATTTGGTCATTTTTCAGGCTGATAACTCTAAATGAACTTCTCGTCTGCGGCAGAGGGGTTTTGGTCTCGCCCTCCTGGGATGGCCTTCATGAGAGCCAGTTTCATTATGGTGCTTGACGGATTTATATATATATATATATATATACATATATATATTTATTTTATCAGTGTGAATATATATATATAGGTTTAGAACAGAATTTAAAAACTCTTGCTGCACTATCAAACATTTAAACAAGTGACTTGTCGCATTTGCCTGCAATCTTCTTCACTACTGACACATCCTTGACCCAAATCTGGAACAGGAAGAGAATCAGACAGCTGCTTAAGATGTTGCGCTGAGGTTAACCACTCTCACACACGAAAAGGCACAAAGACTCCCCTGAAATAGCGTAATGGGTGGAAACAAGCAATCTGAAACAAAATCTGGCTTCAGAAGAGATTATGTACATTTGGTAATGTTATCACTGCTGACACCTGCTCCCACTCTCTTTGTGCTCTTATGAATTTGCCATCACTGTTCTAAACGTTACAGCCTTATTTCATCGCCAGCTCTGGTGGGAGACTGGAAACGGCCATGAGATGGAAGAGCCTGGCTACATCTCAAGGCCACACAAAGTGTGTTCATTTAAATTTCTAATCTGAGATCATTTTCAGTGGGAAAGAGGGAAACGAATGCCCACTTTTTGTAGACAAATACAAGCCTAAAGGTTTTACTTATTTTACTAAATAAATAATGTTCAGGCTACTTAATGATTACTAAAATAACAGAATACATAAAACAGTGTATCATTGACTACAAATCCCCGCCATCACAGACACTCATTCACTCAATGATTCACCTGTTTACTAATCATGCATGCCTGGTTTTAATCACAGTCACTCACAGTATAAAAGGACATTCTTTGTTTTGTCAAGTCAATGCTGTAGGTCTCATGAGCTGTGTACCCTAATGCATAGACTGATGTGCATCTCCCCAGAAATGTAACTACAAGTTACACTTTACCCTGTGGCCTAATTTCGGTGCCACGTCTTTCAAATGCTGAATTTGTAGACTGTGTATACATCACAGAATCTAAATTTCTTGTAACAAATGATAAATCAAAAAAGTTTAATCAAAATGTATAACCATAATTTCTCGCCGTAACAAGTCAAATTGCAGCCGTGAAGGTTGCTACATGACAGGAGCTACACGATAGGAGCCGCACTTCATGATGTGACGATAAGGGTGGAAAGAGCTGGTAATGCAAATAGGAAATTCTCCATAGACTAGATCATCTCATTTTGGATCAGCCTTTGAGGTACATGCAGTCTGCGTACTGTAGGCCACAAGCCTATGAAGACTGCGTTGACTCCTTCCTTTGAAGGATGCAGTCTCCGAACAGAGCTTGTAATCGGTCCACCTGCTAGCATCACATGTCTGACTTCTTCTATGACTCCATGTTTGAATTGGGTCAAAAGGTAAAAGTAACTATTGTTTAAAATGTATTACTTCATCTCCAACAAGATCCGCTCAGTTTCATTAGCCTTTGTTTGCTGGACACCAAAAACACTCGCCAGAGAGTGGCAAAGGGGCACAGCATAGTGGCATATAAACCCCATCACCAGCTAGTGGTTTGGTGGTGTAACTGCAGAGCAACCTAGGAACACCAGCGCACAAGTTTAAATGCTAATTTAAACGCATAGACTCCACATAGACTTGATGCAGAATCAAAAATAAGACTGGTATTGTTCTTGTATTGTATGTTTCCATAGTTATTGATCCTGCCCTGGCTCACATGTTTTGATATTGTTTTGCCAATCAAAGCTCTTTGTTTATTGCCTCACAATTGCCTCTATCCTTTTTATGATTTTGCTTAATTTCTCATTTTGAAAGCAGGATTTCCCTGCTAAACCCTAAAAATAACTTAGCCAGCAGCATGGTTTTATAGCGGAAAAATCATCCTCTTTGAAATCATTACACATTACCTACAGGTTTGACCTGTCTCCTGTCTGTTCACTCAACAATGCCCCTGCTCCCACCCCTAATGCCTGACTCCATCCTACACCCAAGGCAGGAGATGTAATCAGCCACCACCATCTGTGCCCCTGGTATGTGGACCAATTTTAATTTAAACAGCTGAGCTGTCAGATATGAACAAGTTATTTAAACATTAGCATCCTTCATGCCGTGGAGCCATTGGAGTGGGGCATGATTGGAAGACACAGAGAAAGGGTGCCTCGGTAGGTAGTATCAGAGGATGTTGGACAACCACTTGATGAAAAACTGACTGCCCACCAATCACTCCTTTTTGACTACAGGCTGCCTTATCCAAGATCCTCAGACTTGGGGTGCTTTCCCCTCCACCAAAATGAGCAAAACAGCTTACGCCCATCTGTTCGATGCTTTATTCTGCAGAACAAGAAGGGAATGCAACATCAGGCCTACAATATCAGGGCCACAAAATTTTACCTGGCAAAATGCCTGCTTTCCTTGCTCCATCCACTGGACTGGATCTGGTGCTCTGTTCTGAGTTAGTTTAATAAGCAGGCTGGTGACATGAAAGACATGACATGATCAAACCTCGGATAGGCAGCCAGTCTCACAAATCGCACCTCCGCCCCCATTAAGTCTTGGCCCTTGGGCAGACTACAATTGCTGTTGTCTTATCAATTTGGGGATGTACCTCTTCATGGCCCATGTGGAAGCCCAGATATATTACTTTCACCTTTCCACTTAACTTGCACACTTCTTCAGGTTGGCTGTAAGCCCCGCCCATCTCAAGGATCTCAGGACAGCCCTCAGATATTGTAGATGTTGATGCCAATCATTATTATGAAACGATTATGCCATCTAAATAAACAGAGCATAGGTGATGTGCAGACAAGGATTTGGTCCCTGAGATGTTCAAACAACCTCCAAACAACCCAAAGAGAATGGTAACGATTTAGTGTAATACAAACAGAGAAGAGTGGACAGGCTTTATTTCTGAGATATTAGAGTGATGCGAATCTGCCCATACACCTTAGTAAAATCCAATGCTGATAAAAAGTTGTGCCTGACTAATCAAGCAGTTCATCTATGCAAGGTATCAGATAAATGTAAAGTTTTCTGCATTCACCTTTCTACGGTCCACACAAAACAGGACCCTATGCGTTGGCCTTAGCCACAAAAACCACCAGGCTACGCCTTCACTGTGACACTACTCAAATACTCCCAAGTTGAGCATACACTTGGATTTACCTTCATAACACTTTTTGTGGTGAGGTAACCATTATGGGTGCCTGCAAGTAATGACATCTGGAAGAGTCTCAATGAGGTGCTCTATATGGTTCATATGACCTGGTTTTTACAAGCCGAAAACAGAACATTCCTCTTTCAATGTGTCATCCTCTTCTCACTGTGATAGGGAGAAGTGATCTCTACAGGGTACAGCTGTGAATTGAGCCATATATTTTATACTTACCTCTGGTCTCCTTGACAGGGAGTTGATGTCCACTGGTCCAAACGCTCCTCCCCAGGCAACTCTACACACAATTATACCATAATTCCTGTTATTATATGATCCAAAAATATTTTCTCACACAAAAGCCTGAAACCCTGCCCAATTTGTGCCAAGAATTAATGGCTAGGTAAGCCAAAGACATTTCACATTTTTGCTCCCATGATTTAATAATGACTAGCACCAGTGAATATCTGTAAACATCCCTATACAGACACCTCATCGTAACCAAACATGCCCTTCAAAAGTGTCACATGGTGTCTGGCTTTGATGGACTGGTCTGATTACATCCTGAGTTCATTGATGTACACTCCCTTATATACTCATACTTATATGCAGTATGTTCATGCTTGATTGGATGAGGACTGTGGGTTAGGTTAATGCCCAGCTCCCTCACAGTGCCAATACAATTGCTTGGGCTTTGCCTCAACTCTGGAAGGCAGGTTTTCTTCCAGTGGAGCAAAATGGAGAATTTGGGAAGATAGATGAGGGATAGACTGACACAGGGGAAGAGGAGGGAGAAAAAGATAAATAGAGAAGAGGCTTGCCTGCCCCTGGATACTCTACCAAATGAGCCCCTGCTGGGTGGGTCACCTTACCAAGCAATGTTGAATGGTGGCAGTGGGCCCATTTTACCCTCCTATCAGCCAACTAACTACCCCAGCACAATGTATTTGGTGCCATGACCCAAGGCACCTGCAGCCACCTGCAAAGGTGATTCTAGAGCTATTGGGCAAATATAAAAGGGTGGCCATTCTCGCAAAAATCTCTCAGCAAATATACAGTACTTGCTTGAGGTACAGATATTCTAGAAAGTTTGCACAGAGAAACTGTTTTGCCACAAGTTGGGCTTCCCCTGATAGTAGGGACAGCAGTCAGGCTGTCCACTGGAATCCTAGCCAGCCAAATGAGTCTCCAGCACTCCCGAACAATTCACTGGGTCATTTTGCAGCCATATCTTCGAGATCATGACATGGGGCATGGACACGATGGCTCCTGAGGCTGAAAACTGAGGGGGAGATATGGCATTTTATTTATTAATATTAAGCAATTAATTAATAATAATATAAGTTTATTGATTGACCAACTGACCTTTCTGTGACTGCTGTCTCACAAGGTGCTGTGTTCTATTTAAACATGACTTAAAACCAATAATTAGTATTGGACTCAGCATGAAGTGCTTCAAAAAGACAGACCATTGGTCAGAATCAAATTAGGCATAAACAGTAAAATATTATGTGTGTGAATAACAGCTGGGGTTCACATCCCTTTACTTTTTTCATTCTTAACTTTGAAACTCCTTTGATGATTATCTGATTGTCATCAAGTAATACTGTTATAGGCTAATCAATTCTGATTAAGTTTACAAAGAAACTTAAAGTGATTCCCAGTGCGTACAAATGTTTCCTAATAACCATGGAAATCGAATCTAACCTCTATGCTCAAGCAAGCAGTTGTTTCTTGTCATTATAAAAAGCAAGATCTGCAACACAATATCACCTTGTCAGAAAACATGACATGTCAAGAGCTGAAATCCCAGGCAGCTCCACTCATTCTGGCCTTCACGAGCCTTGGATCTAGTTGAGTCCGACAGATCTCAATTAGACTGAGCTTGTGGTTTGAAACTCCACACACCGATCTATATTTGAGATTGAAAATAAAAAGCTTGTCAATTTGCCACACAGTTGTGGTTGAGAAGGAAATAGGTTGAGAGAGAGAGAGAGAGAGAGAGAGAGAGAGAGAGAGAGAGAGAGAGAGAATGATGTAATTACAGTCTATGAGCATGCTGACATCTAAATTGTTAATGCAAATGGTTTTGATGGCGATAGAATAAAATAATTTCGGAGTGATATCCTACTTATTTTGTTTGATTGAAATATATTAATTAATTAGTTTGTTTTCTTGTTTGTTTTTAAACATTCTGTCAAATAGCGCAATTCTTATTCACTGGATAACTACACATGTAGAAAAACAACATAGAAATGTGTTTTAAAGTGATTTGCATCTGTTTAGATGTCTCTCTCTGGCTCTCTCTTTCTCTCTGTATGTGGACAAAGTAATGATGTGTTCAGTAGTCCAGAATGCATTTAGAAACGTTATCCCCCTGTAGCCAGACCACGGCAACTCTATAATTACGACTTTGGCACAAAATGCTTTCACTCTCCTTCTGCATCACCTACATAAAAACACGAGATGATATGCAAGAGAATAGTTGGAGAAAAAATACAAGCCTAAGATATAAGCTCATTCACAGAAAAGGTAAAGGATATTTGACCATTATTGACCATTATTTGAATGAAAGGGAAGTACAGTAAGATCCTTGCAAAGTTATATCATTGCATGGTTTCATTCTAGAGGTGCCTGTGTTGTATCACTCTGTCAGCTGAAGACGCATGCTGTTGCTAGAACAAATGTTACACATTTTTGAAGCTTATATTAGAAGTACAAGTCGAATGATAAATATCTATGAAGATCTAAGAGATCAAATATGTATTAGAAAAATTTTACATAATGGTGTCATTAGCCCATTTTAGTAAATGATGTTAAACAATTACTATTTTCATTTTAATATTAGACTACATATAAAAATTACTCCAAAGGATCAAAATATTATAACCAACCTGGGTAGGTTCAGTTTTATGATGCAGTAGAAAATTCTTATAGGTCTACAATGCTTGCTCCAAATAATGCACTTTCCTTATTAACGGCATATTTAATTTGGCTCATGAACGTTGAGCGCCATATGACATAATGTGAATAACAGCTGACATGCTCAGGTCTGTGCTTTAAACTTTTCCAGGAAGGAAACTTACTTTTATACTTTTCTGTTTTGTTAAATTTCTTAAACACTTTTGTTGCTAACACTGTTGTAACTGATCCCACACTGTCAACTTTCTTGAAATATGAAATGCTAGCTAACAGTCTGAGCATTGTCAACTATTAATCATGCTCATTTATAAACAACTAGAAAAAAATATGGTCCAAATAAGGAAAATTACTTTTATACTTTGATGATTAACTCTTCAGAGCTATAATGAACGCAGAAGAGACTACTGTTTGTGAGTGTATAACTGTATATACAGTTAGCCAACAACTTGCTTTGCCTTGGACAAGGGCCTTGCTCAATAGTGGTAACTTGGTGGGGGAGGGGGTTGAACTTGGGACTGTCTGATCAGGAATCCAATGCCTTCACCATTAAGCTACCCCTGCCAGTTATACTCACCGTCCACTTTATTGGGGCAATTTTACCAACAACCATGACATGGTCAAAGTCACAGAGATCACATTCGTCCCCATTCTGATGTCTGCTGTAGAAATTAACTGAAGCTCCCCGGTACACCTGGGGCAATGGCATAAACTAATGCAGACACAGGGCAAAGTTCATTTAACATGCACATCAAACATTAGAATGAGGAAAATGTCTTGGCTCTTTGAAAGAAGGTTGGGGTCTTCAGATAGATAACTTTCCCTTACAGCAATGACTGATGGAGTGACTAATGTAATCATGAGTGATTACAGCCAACCATCATTGAGTTGATGGCTCAGGTGTTCATTGATGGGGACTTGAGTGTACACGGTTCTTAACTATTTAACTGTGTCTGTGTATTACCATCCCTAGTAAACCAAACTATAGGCTATCCCTGCAAGGAAAGCATGGCTCCAAGCAGACATGGGTTCATCAGGTCTGGAGGGTAGTAGAAGTCAAGATCACCAGTATCTCAGGAGTTACATGTGTAGCTCGACAGAGCAAGAGAGCGTGAGAGAGAGAACACCATAACCATGACCAAGATAAAGCAGTTACTGAAGAGGAATTAATCAATGAATCATCTCTTGTGACTCAAAAGTAACTGTAAACCCAGTCGTCCATCATGGACCAACCACCCCAACTTACTAAGCTAGTCATAATGTGTAGTGTGTGGGCACTCACTAGCAGCTGTGCCCTGTTTAATGACATGCTCCACTGTTCTGTGCCTGGCTGCTATTAATGCCGCTGGGGTGGTGTATGTGTGGGTGTGAAACCTATACGGCAGATGAGAGAGCACACCACAAGCAGACTCTGTGTGAGCGAGGTAGTAAATGAGAACGGTGGAGTGAGAGTATACTTGAAAGAGAGAGCGTGCAGGAACAAAGCAGTCTCCCACAGCGCTGTGGTGCCGAGTCAGCTGCGAGGTAGAAAACAAAGAAGCCCCACATCCACTAAGTCTAAATCTTGTATACTCTACACACTCCGGTGGCTCCCTGCATTCATGTACTACTGCTATTGAACTTCATCATCAAGACCAATATAGGTTGGGAATGACACAGAGATATTAAGACAAAATCATCTTAATAGAGGTGATATTGTTTGCACAGACAAAATAATCCTCATTATTCTTAACTGCAGAGTAACAATGTGCACTCTCTCTGAACTTCTATTTAATACAGTCTGAGTTTGATTTGTCTCTTTGACAAACATTAGACATAAGACATGTATCAGACATAGATCGTGTGTGCTATTTTGTCAGGATCAGCAGGAGTGTTTAAATGTTTAAGCCAACGTTTTGGAAAAGATAATTAGTTGTTAGTGGTGATTGTAAAGCAGCTGTTTGTTCTGATACACCAAAGATCTGAAACATGTTATAATAACAAATTCATAAATTCATCAGACATACGCTATCAGTGATTTTAAACAGCTAAAACAGTTTTATCTTGTAATTAACTTTCATTCTTTGTTTTACCTTTGGTGGGATGTTACTTTTCTTTTATACTACTGTAGAATGATTCAGTTTGTACAAACTTTTTATTATATAAATAGATTGTAAATTACTTACCATTTTCCTCTTTCTGTCACTATTATTATGATTAGTATTTCACTTATAATTTGTCATGTTTGACTAACAATCATAGTTAATAATAACTATTATTATTACTATTATTACTATTATTATTATTATTATTATTATTATTAGCCACCTTTTCTAATAGTGAAATTCCTTTCTAACAAAACAACTGTTATTAAAGATCCCATGTTTACTGTTAGTACACAATTGGGGCTGAGTAATATGATGATTTAATATCGGTATCAGTGTATAGCTGTACACTTCTCCAAACTTTTGCAGGTATTTCACCTTTCATATTTTTCCATTCGTAAAACAGCTAGTACAAACTCTGATCAAAAGCAGATTTTATGTTAAAACATGCTAATACTAAATCTTTACATTTTAAAAACAATATTAGAAACAATTAGAAATTTTCACGTTTTTCAAGTAAAGTATTTAACACTGTTTTCTGCAGTTTGTTTCTGTAGAAATATTGACAATTTCAGACTAACAATAAAATAATTATATTATTATAAAGATTACTGCACTTTGGAGCATTTACATCATTTAGGGTTGGCAAACTCATTTTAATAAAAGTTTTACCACAAAGAGTCAGGTGACCCAGACCAGTGGACAACTGACATTAACAAATCCTCAAAAAATTTCTTCACATATAGCTTTCAGATAAAAGTGATAAAAATACACAAGTGGATTGAACACTGATTGGGAGAACTTGCACAATTGGTGGCTGACTAAATACTTTTTTCCCCACTGTATACGCGCAGGGCATTTTAAACTCTCCATATAATTTGTTTAATTACCACTTTTGACCAAATGTGTTGCAGTTTTTTTTTCTTTTTATAATTTTTTCCTTTTACATTATATTATATACAGTAAATACTATCATCATAGATGATAGCATTTATGTAATAGATTATTAATTCTGTAAATGTACATTGCACACAATCTTGAATTACGTGAGATTTTCTGTAATGCATTAAAAACGAGTTTGGGTCTGGGTTTGGTTTTGGTTAAATGTGGCTCGGAGAGATACATGTGGCTCAATGTACACAGATTCCCTTATGGCTTAAGTCACCAAATCTAAATTTGTTAAAGGCCTCTTAAGTGCATTTATGAATGTACATGTTACATTTGAATATGAATGATCAGTATCTGGTTATAAGAAGGGTAAAAGGTATTCCTAATGCCTTGGCTTGTGAGTTTTAAAAAAAGATGAAAAAAAAAAAAAAAAGAGTTTATTTTCTGAAGGGTCGAATTACTGGGCTACTTCAAGAAAAGAATACAACTTAAAAAAACAAAACAATTATAAACCAATAGTAAAACCATAGCTATGTGTAATAGTGAAAGTATGAGCGTTTCCATATGCAATGTGAAGAGGACTAACATTATTGGGACTAAACAGCTGTGTGTTCATAAGAAAGATGGAACTTTAGATCTGGTGACTGTATAGGCCATTCGAGTACAGTCATTGTCATGTTCAAGAAACCAGTCGGAGATTATTTTAGCTTTGTGACATATAGCGACAGACATGATCAGCAACAATATTCAGGCACCTACATGCACACCTACACCTACATACTAAGGTCCCCAAAGTGCACCAAGAAAATATCCCCCACACCATTACACCAACGCCACCAGGCTGAACCAACGATACAAGGCAGGATGGATCCATGCTTTTGTGTTGATGTACTTTTTGTATTTAATTTATTGCTTTTCTGCCCTCTAGTGGAATAACAGAGACTCACATCCTGCCAACAACAATCCACCAAACCAAAATCTTACTGTTTGATAAAAGTCTACGTGGTTTAAACGTGGTTTTAATTTAAAATGTTTAATATTTTATTAATTCAATATATTATTAATTCAATATTAATTAAATATTGTATAAATCTTATTAATTCAAATATATTGGAATATATTTGATCCTTTATAAGGCTGGTCCTGGCATGTATGCTTCATACCTCTGCCCTAAAGAAAATACTTGACTTTTTTTTATGTGGGAATTATTATTTTTTTTTTTTTGTAAAATAAATGTTTTTATGAAAAAATGTTTGAATAAAAGGTTAAAAGATAAAAGTTTCGTTTTTTTTAGTTTATAAAATGATCCAAATTCTGACAGAGAAATTAACACCATATTAACCTGAAGAAATGTATTATTAGACTAATTGGCCAATAATAATTAATAATAATAATAACTGATTTAAAAAAAAATTTAAATGCAGCACTAGAATAAAGATGTGTATGTGTATATGTGGTTGCATGTGTATCACAACAAAAGGCATTAATATAAGACACATTTATAGGCATACACAAATACTCTTTATTTTTAATATGTCCGTTTATTTTTTTCCTGTTGCCTACAAGACATAATTCATATTTCATTATATAATACAGAGTACTACTGCAGAAACACTGCAGGCTTGGTTTCAAGGTGTGATTTCTGTCTGGGGGTCATTTCAGTTATTGTGATAACCTAAATCTACATAACAACAGCTGTTAACTGGTCTGAAAAGGGAAGGCCCACATTGTAGGATGTAGTAGTACTGTAGGATGGGCTGCTAGGTCGGTTAGAGCCAAAAATTTCCAAGAATTCTAGTGTTACACACATGCGTGATAGCATTTCATTCAAGTTTTTGTGTAAAACTTTAGGTGATTCTAAATTTTGACACAAAGATTAAATTTTTTTGCTACAAATGTCCGACTCCTAAGCAAGACGTAGTAACCACCAACTACTTCTGACATCACTCAGAGCCAGACTAAGAAACCCAGAGTCTAGATATCTGGATATATTTAATTTACAAATTGCAATACTTACAAAGATTTCCAATGCAGCTTATTAAGCTTCTTCCTTCCAAACACAGTAAAGGTTTTGACAGGACCAGCATACTTTATCTTAGCCCTTTGTATTGGTATGACCTACTTTTTTTGCCCTAGTGCAAAATCAGATAAAAACTATAAATGCACTTCATAATACCCAGAATACCCTGAAAACTATTTATAAAATCTAAGAATATAATGATAATCAGGGTATTTCTATTTCTAGACCTGATTTCATTCTCTTGAAGAATGCTGCTGTTGTAAAAAATAGATATATTAATTTTAAAAATATTTATTTTGGTATGATTTAAAGGACCCTAAGAAAAATCATATTTCAAATATATTACATTTTCACTGATAAAATTCTTCAACATCGATTTGAAAATACATTTCCTTAGAAATTTACAATATAACATGACCTTGGTCAACTAAGTGTAACTAAGTGTATTTATATCTGCCTTTGTTCAGCAGATTTTGTAAAAACCCTTACTAAGCTTTTTCTCAGTTGCTGTATTCCTGCACTGTAACATATAATTCGCTGCATTCCTGCATTGTAACATATAAATCGTTGCATTCCTGCATTGTAACATATAAAGTGCCAAAGACCAATTGGTTTTAAAATACCCTTCTCACAATTTCAAGTAAACACAGCTGCAGACAGTATGGTGAAAGATATCTTTCCCCCTTTTTTTTTTTTTTTAGACAACAGGTGTGTTGTCCGTTTCTTGAGTTTCCTCCTCTGCCAAGAGACTCTCACTTTCGTTCACATTTTCGAGCCTGAAGAATGGAATAGTCCTGAAGTAAGAAAGATGGGGTTAACATAAGCAAAACATTCATATATAATTAATATTACCAAAAAAAAGCATTCAACTATGTATTTTTATTTCCTAACAATTAGAATTAAATTAACATGTAATTTTGAGTTAATTCTACTTGATTATACGATTAATGATGCTCAAGTAATAAAATGAGTAAATCAAATCCTCCTGTCTTTTAAGTCGATTTTACTAAATTCTTTCATGCACGAGATCATAAACGTTACTAAACACTATAAACGGTACATTCTATATAAACGTCGTGTATTCATTTTCCCATTTGAAACGGCAAGATTTTTCAAATCAATTAAAATTTTGCTGCTAAATACCCAGAAAAGATTAAATGCTTAAAACAGAAGCAGACTGAGAACATGACTGTTTAAAAGAAAACTGGCAAAACCCAGACTAATTAATCAAATTGGCAAAAATCCCATATACCTGACTGTGAAACACAAAGACAACACAGTGACATTTCCCAGAAAACTTCTTCTTGCAAACATTTCAAAATACAATAGCAACAGACATTAAAACCAAAAAAGAGGAAATCCATAATGCTCAATATTTAGTTTAAAGTTCAGCAAACCTGTAAACAAATCCAGCTGAAAAAACCCCAAACAGAATACATGTAGTGCTTCAACAAGTTCAAGGTCCTCTTCTGATCATTATGTGTTGTTGAGGTAAGAGTCCAATAAGTTCAAGTAAACATGACTTTTTTTTAGTTTGCAGGCATTAGTCAAATGATAGTGAATGAAACCACCAAGCATGCCCCCACCCCCCCCCACCAAAAAGTAACATACATTAATTAGTTACATAATTTAATAAATTACTACATAAATTTAGTTACATAAATTAATTTAGTAGTAATCTTTAAAATGATTTAAATAATTCAAATTACTTCATTTCTATGAAAATAACTTTTGAACCACTGGATCATTTTTAATGTATAAAAGGTAAAATTTTCAAATGTAAAAGTTTTAAAAGTATCGACAAACATTTTATTAACATGCAGTGCTGCATTCTAAGTCTAAAATATTTTATTCTTCTATTTAAACACTCCTGCTATAATAATAAAGACGTTCCTGTTCTTATTCCAAGAATCCTGAAGAAGATGGATTCCCTTTTCTTCGCAACAAAACCTTTTTTATGTTGTTTCAAGAAGATTCTCATTTCCACTTTTGGCTTCAGGTTACATACTGTATTAGAGATCTAAATCTAAAACATCCATATTTCTGTGAAGCTGCTACTTCTCAGTAAAAATGCTATACCAATAAAACTAAAGGCCTTCTCCAGATATTTCACAATTAATCACAATTAATCTGTCACACATTGTGACTGTGTGGGCAACGGCTGTACTTCATTTCATAACAGAACTCACTGACTTGTGTAACAGTCTTCGGTTAACCGGCATCATAGCCCTTATATAACCATAACGCATCATCGTCATATGCAAGCATGACCACAGTCAACAAGTGTTTGGCATTAAGGCATGGTAACACAATGACGGAGGTATGAGGAAATAGAAAGGTGGCATACCATTTCACTTATCAGGAAATAAACCATGTAAAAAGCCCGGTGCTGTTTGCATTCCTTAGTTAATCTTCACCATTTTTAACTGATTTTAGAACAATTTGTTGGCCATTATGCTACAGAACCCACTCACAGTGTATAGTATATGCAATGAACAATTATAACAGCGTTATGTCAGTCTTATCTGATAGCACTGTAGAAGTCACAATCTTTACATGTTCACACTTTTTTTACATACTGGGTAACATTTGTTTCCAGAATTTGCTGGTATTTAACTAAATCCTCAACCAGTCAAATGTTCCCAGTACAACTGGCTATAAAGATTGTGATTGATCCGCCCTCATGCCTAACAGTTGGAGAGGTGTTATTTCTTTTTTTTTAATTATAGAGATGTACAATTTGCATGACCTGTTGTCACTACTAGGAATTGGGAACAGGTTTGAGACCTTGGCAAACATTAGTATCTGAGAGCTCAAGCTAGTGCACGGTGTGCATTTCCCTTTTTCACTGTTAAATTGTACAAAACAAAAACAAACTAGTATTTCATCTCTAACATTATACCATTTAGATGTCAGTTTAGCTTTTACTCACTTAACTATTCACATTAACAAACATTTCGACCATGGGTGCTCAAGCTTTTGCATGCCACTGTATGACTAAAATGGTATATTACACATGCTTTTACAACCAGTGTACTTAAAAAAGATCATCACCAATAAAAGTCTCGTTAATAATTACACATATTCTTTTTAATGTTTCTAGCTAACTGGTGGGCAGATACAAAGAGTGGTGTTTAACAGTGACTCAGCATGGTAATAGTTAAGAGAAAGTACCTCTAGTTCGGAACAAAGCATGCCTTTTAGAAGAAAAAAAACAGAAAAGAGGAAGAAAGCATTTACTGTCACTTACACCGCAGTACTGTACTGTTAAATTCCCTACTTTGAGTGGTCTGTATATTTATGGTTCTGGTAATAGCTGACTTTAATTCATACATATGATTCCTACACACTTTGTATACACACTTATACTGTAGTTTCCACAGTAACAACACACTCCCAGGGACTATGCAGATGTTCTACAAGGCTAATGACCAGATTTTAAGCCTTCCAAAGAAAACCATGTAATCTTTCATACAGTAAGCTCCACATAAGGAGGCGTTTAACACTCATGGAAGCTGTTTTAAGAGTCAGGATTTTGTAAGAGTCTGTACTTTTTGTCTGCCATGGAAAGATTTTCAGCAAACATTGCATTTTATGGCTTCTTCGCAACATGACATGACTCTGTCCTAAAACTACATTATTTTTGTCACATTGATTTTAAAGAGCGAGAAAGATTATAAGGGAACAATTGTTTTATTATATAAGTGAGAATCAGACAATGTCTCATGGACATTTCATATTAAATGTATAAAACTACAAATAGATAAAAGTATGTAAACATTGACAAATTGCTGTGGTATAAGAGGAATAAAACACAGGATGAGCTGCAATAGGAAACCCCCACAGAATGCCATGCGCTAGAAGTGCAGCATTCACATCAGTGCGACTTTAAAACAGTCTCACAATGATTATTTCAATACCTGTACTTAGTGCTGACCCTTTGAACCGTTCACCAAGAAGACATGTTAATGCCAGGGGTTACCAGGGCCTCTGTTCCCTATAGAAAACCATATGCTGACATACTTACCCTAGCAGACTTATGGGAATGAGGCAGAATCCACCAGCCAGGAGGAAGGAAAAGCCGGGGAACCAGGCTACTGTGGCGGCATAGACGCTGTTGAATGCTGTACTTGCCAAAGTAGTTGTTAAGTTATCGAGAGCAGCCACACAGGCAAAGAGTGCACCTTAAACAAGCAGAGAAAATAACCATTCTCAATGCTTAAATTATTAAATAGATAATATATTAACTGCATTACTAATGGACATTTCTTTTGTCCTGAACTTGAAGGAGCGAGATGAGGAATATAAAGACTATACACAGCTGAGTGAATGTACATTCCCATGAAGCTGCAGGAATGACAGAAAAGCACTTATGACACAGAAAAACTAACTGCATTACTAACTGACATTTCATTTGTCCTGAATTTGAAGGAGCGAGATAAAGAATGTAAAGACTATATACACCTGAGTGAATGTACATTTCTATGAAGCTGCAGGAATGCACTTATGACACAGAACCTTGGCTAAGTAAGAGCTTTTAGTTGCAGAACAGTGGTTTAGGTGTTTACACGTACCTTGCTCGGTCTTTGAGACCAGCTTCGACAACATGGAACGTATAACAGGAAACGGCATGATGGCCAGCAGCATTGGGATCCTAACTACAGAAAATAAAAGTGACACACTTTAGTTAACGTAAACTTACAGTATCACCTTTTAGCAATTTGCTGAGTTTGATTTAAAAACAATTTTGTGGTTAAGCATTTGTGAGAATGTTACTGGCTATATAAGAGATATAATTAATAATATCAAATTATTTCAAATTATTACCAGTGATTCCAGAGTAGAACCTGATATATTTGTAATTATGCCATTATGTGATACTGGTATGAACATGTAACCTTCTATAATTAAAAACTTAAATTAAAATATGATTGCATATTGCCATGAACTAGTCAGCAAGTTTAATTATATAATAATGAGTAAAATTCACCCACACTACCTAATTATTTATAGTAATAACTGCAAC
>JAQQZT010000009.1:11012720-11019991 GCA_030068275.1 Clarias platycephalus | reverse complement strand
CCTTGCTTTATGTTGGGGACAGTTACCCAAGTCTAAGTACGGTTATTCAGTGTTATTCTCTTATTCTGCTATTTTTTATAAAATATAGTTTTGTACCTCGTTTCTTTGTTATCTGATTATTTAATAAAAAAAAAATATATATATAATCATGATCTACTGTGTCGGGTGAACTTTTTAAATTAAGTTATACTTTCCTGATTAAATTTTGGCTAGTTAGTCATAAACTACCTATAGAATCTACCCAAAAAATTAGCTATAACATGCCAATTGAAATTAGGTAAAGTCTACTCATTGCATCACATAATGTTACTTAATTTTAATAAGTAATTCCTTATGTGATGCAATGAGTAGACTTTACCTAATTTCAATTGGCATGTTATAGCTAATTTATTAGGTACTTTTTACGAAAAATATGGGGTGAAATGTACCCAAACAAGCTGAGTGCAAATTGTTACCTCACATTTTTTTGGGTAGATTCTATAGGTAGTTTTTTACAGTGTGAGTGCCACATTTCAACACTGACAACAATATGCAGGTGAACCTTAAGAATACTGGCCTAAAAATACAGTTCCTTACTTCATTTTCGTTTTGATTAATTATTTGTCTTGTTACATATGTTCTCTATTATTTCGAGAATAATCAAAATTGCTTTCAGTGTTGATGAATGAATGTGAAATAATTCACTCTAAGCAATTAGAATCATTTTTGCCAAGTTTGAAGGGGATGAATTTGAGTGCCCTTCACAAATGCCTGACCTCATCCCCACTGAACACCTTAGGAATGATCTGAAATATCAGCTTCACCCCTCGTTGTCTGAGTTCAATGCCTGACCTCACTAATGCTCTAATGGATAAATGGACAAATCCCAACAGCCATGCTCCAAAATCCAAAAAGAATAATTATTGTAACAGCAAAAGAGGTACCAAAACATTTGGCCATATGGCGTACTTCATATTACTAATATTGCTAAAATGCAACATACAACCTGTTTCTAGGATAACTATAACACGCAGGAACAGTACTTCAGAAAAGTCATGCATGGCTGATCAGCATTTTACTCCTGCTACTTTTAACAATCATCTGCATGCGGAAGTTTTTATGGATTAACAAGAACAAAGGAGTGGTGGCAAAAAAAGAAAAAATAATAATAAATAAATAAATAAATAAATAAATAGTTAAAAATAAAAATGTACTTGTTTTGCACCAAGTCATCATCCATCAAATTTCTTATTATAAATCTGTAGTGTCTTAATTTCAAATAGATAATGTTAAAGGTACTATACAAAGAAAACTTTTGAATTTAATGTACCCCAAGATACAATTGCGTTTGAGGATTTATACAGTAAATGCAGAAAACCCTAGTATATGTTGATAAAATGATGGATAAAAACACAACAGGGCACACTGTTATGGGAAAATGATGGGATGGTGTAATGTAATAATAATGTGTAATAATAATAATAATAATAATAATAATAATAATAATAATATTGTCCAATAACAGCATGTTTTATTTCTATATAAATGGCTGTTCCCTTAACAGGTCCCATTTCTTCTCTTTTTTTTTTGTTTCATAAGACAGAAATGAAGCGTAACCTGTTAATCACAACCACCTAGAAACCACCCACCCCATCCTGAAGACTTATGTCCTAGACCTATGTTAGATTTACCCCTGAGTTTTACAAACTACGAGAAACTTTCTCACAGGACACCATATCAGTGATTACATATGGTTTCAATCCATTTATGTGACTGTGTAAGGTGGCACCTTCTGGTCCATTTGATGTTATTAAAAAAAACACTATTTGTGAGATAGAATCAATTCTATAATCTGAACTTAATTCTTACTTGTTTGGTTAAGTGTGTCTGTCAAATTAATAAATATACTAAAAATGATTTTTCATATCACCCTGTTTGAATGTGTGCAGTCATCAACAGATACTGGGATGAATTCATTGGAAAGTTTACCGAGAAACATCAGAAGTGTGGTCTTGATGAAGGCCATCATCACCAAGCCTATGAAAACTGGCAGAATCCCAATGAAGACGATGACTGTGTCAGAGAGGCATCGAGACAGGATGTACACACCAACGAAGCTGACAGCGAACACAGTCATGGAGAGAGCCGAGCCATAGCCAATGAGGATCTCATTCCAGCACAGTGGTTCATTCAGCTCGTAAAGGGTGACCAAACTCAGGCCTCCAAAGTACGCAAAGCTAAATGAACATAAGATGATAATTAAGAGTGTGAGCAGGCAGTTCCTTCTTCTGCTTCCCTGTGCAAAAAGGTGGTAGATCCCAAATGTAAGCTTCTGCAATGCATGAGTGTTTGTTTCTGCACAGGTCACACTGTCGATCACCCTGCTTTCCTTTAGAATAAAGACTACATAAGTCAGATTAATCAGATGGAACATGGCGGCAGTGAAAAAGGGCCAGTTAAATCCAGCGGCATGTATAAAGTAGCCTGTGGAGATTAAGGCTACGCCAGAGAGAAGCCCGAGCATCATGTCCAGCCCAGCCATGCGTAGCATCCTCTGCTTTCCATCCTCGAACAAGTCAGCCACGTAGGAGAAGCAGCCACCCAGCATCGTGCCTACGCCACCGAAGAGGGAGTTGACAATGGATGCTGCAATTAGCAGGTAGAGGTTCAGCTCTAAGATGGACACTGCTAGGAAGCACAAGCAGTAGACCAGAGAGCCTATGAGAGGGAGAATGATGGTGAGTTTACGTCCACGATGGTCGCTATAAGCCACCAGGAAAAGAGTCATCAGGAGACTGGGGATCATGGAGAAAAGTTCTGAGTACATGGTGAACAGCGAGGCTGCTTTTTGCACTTCCTAGGAAAATACAGAAAGTACAGCAACTAAAAAAACAAATAACCACAAAGAGGAAATTAATCTTCTGTAGGTGGCAAATACATGTGACAGAAAGCAATGGTGCTATATCCTGACCAGAAAGGTGTCCTTCAGAGAACATAAAAAAATAGAAAGTGAAAAAGAGGAAGCATAATGCAGAAGTTAGTAAAGCTATTAATATTTTGAGCAGAAGTACAGAGATTTGAAAAAGTGTAACAAAGACTGCACCGTGTCCCCTTCCCTTAACATACAGGAAAATTCCACTCTGAATGATTTTAGAATTACCATGTGAGGATCTTAAGAAGTCAAGATTTATTTTTTAAATGAAATTCCAAGTTGATTTTTTTCAGTTTAATTAACTTATATTGACATTTTTTTTCACTATGGTTAAACATCACAAACAATGTGGGGTCTGCTGGGAGCAGCACCAGAGTACGGCACTAGGATATATGATGATTTGTATTATACAACAGTCAGTTCTGACCAAGTAAACTGATTGAACTAGAGGTATTCCACAAGTTGTTATAACAGACTATAACAGCACTGAGGGTTTAACTACAGTGTTGTGAAAAAAGTATTTTTATTTTTTCGCATATTTGTAACACTTGAGATCCTGGCCCTATGTGAAAAAAGTATTTGCCCCTAAATCTAATAACTGGTTATGCCACAAAAAAAAGGCAAAAACTGCAGTCAAACGTTTGTGAAAACTAGCAATAAGTCTTTGGAGGAATTTTGGCCCACTCTTATTTTCAGAATTGCTTTAATTAAGCCACATTTGTTTTTTTTTAAGCATGAACGGCCTAATCAGATTTAAGTCCAGACTTGACTAGGCCACTCCAAAACCTTTTTAAAACTTTTTTTTAGCCATTCAGAAGTGGACTTGCTGGTGTGTTTTGGATCATTGTCCTGCTGCATAATTCAAGTGAGCTTCAGCTTGAGGTCACAAACTGCCATACGCTGTGTTTTACGACAGATGTAATAGGACGCACACCTTCCAAAAAGGTCAAATTTGGTCAATTATTTTGTGGACTGTGAGACAAAAGTCTTGCAGATCATCAAGATGTTTTTTCGGAGACGAGGCCTTTGTGTTCTTTTTTGTCAGCAGTAGCTTTCGCCTTGGAACTCTCCTATGGATGCCATTTTTGCCCAGTCTCTTTCTTTTTGTTGAATCATGGAGATTGAGTCTTGAGGGCTTGAGTTCTTTAGATGTTATTCTGGGTTCTATTATGAGTTCCTGAACGAGTTGTAACAACAACTCAACAACAACAGTGCTACGGGAGTAAATTTGGTAGCTGACCACTCCTGGGAAGGTGCACCACTGTTCCAAGGAGTTCCAAAGCCTTAGAAACAGCTTGGTACTGTAAACCTTTCCAGACTGATACACGTTAATTAATTTGTTTCTCATCTGTTCTTGAATTTCTTTAGATGGTGTTGCTTTTTTAGATGTTTTAGCATGCTTTACTTTGTCAGAAGTGTTCTATTTAAGTGATTTATTGATTCAACAGGTCTGACAATAATCAGGCCTGAGTGTGGCAGGTAAAATTGAACTTAGCGTTTCCAAAAATCACAGTTTATTCATGATTTAGTAAGCGGACAAATACTTTTTACATAGGGCCTGGTAGATATGGACAGCTTTTTTTCCTTAATAAATAAAAGCCTTATTTTAAAAATGCCTTTTGTGTTTTGTAGGCATATTTTAGTAAAATATACTTGTGTATGCAGCAATGTAACAATATGATAATATTAATCGACATAATATTAATCTTAGTGAAAACAATATTAATCCTAGTGAAAATAAGTGACAAAAAATAGAAGTAAGCAGGGAGAAGATCAGGATGCAGAAGTAAGCAGAGGTAAAAAGGACTTTGAAACTATTTACACGTATGTTAATCAACCATCAGTCACCAGTTCCACCTGCCGCAGTTAGTTACGCCAATCATGGAAGGATATGTGTTTGGTGGAATAAAATAACTGGTTAAATAAATAGACAAATCATAATCTGTTAATAAATTGTGTTTGACTCCAAGTCGCGCTGATATTCAGTGTGAATGAGTGATATATTGCTTAAATATGAAATGGTGATTTCTTATCTACTTCCATCAACCTCACAGCAAATATTTTCTGACAAGAGGGAAGTGACATATATTTGTCTCATTAAAACAAAGACGATGTCCAGTCATAAAAGAGAAACGCTGTATCACTGAAGCCAATCGTATTCAGAGATACACTTGAGACTGTGCCTGGCCACTGACTGACAAAAAAAGCAAACTTATTCACGAGCAAGCAAATGAAAGATTTGCATGAGCGGAGTGATGGTGTAGATGAGTGTTGATGTGTGTGTGCTCAGAATATAATTTCCTATCACTGGCAGTACTGCAGTACTGCTCTTGTGAGCTTTTGATTTGCATGTGCAGCTCTTCTAAATCCTCGCAGGTATATCGCATTTGCACAAGCTGATTTTGGCATTGATCTGGGAATATAACCATGACCTTATTTCATCAGTAGCTGAAGGCATTGATGAAGCAGCCCTTGATCTTTGAGTCAGTTCAAAGAAATTTGGTTCCAAAAATTTCGTCTTATTATAATACCACTGTGCTTTCATTCTTGTGGATCACTAAATAACCAATCTGAGTCTATCAGAAACCAGGATTTCCCATTAACGTGACATTGATATTTATTTTTTCTTTAAGTTGAATTAGCATGACAAAGGAATAAAATTACTCGATGACTATAGACTCACTTCATGTTGGCTGAGATTGTTGCTGCTGTTCGTGTGGCACTCGGATGAAGCGTCGATCTCAGGGTACGAGGTGTTGGTGATCTGCTGCCACAGACGGCGGTACACGTACTGCTGCACCAGCGGATACACCATGAAACTGGCAAACGCGTACACAGCCACCACCGGCTCCACCAAGTACAAACCCGGCATCCTGACAGACACTGTGCCTGGAAGAGAGAGAAAAAAGATCGAGAAATGCCATGATTATACATAACACTACTGACGCTGTAGTTAAAGAAGGAAACTCAACTATTGTGTACATGAACACACTCAATTTAATCACATAATATTTATCAACCTAATTGTAACAAAGCCCAACTTTCAAGCAAAAAAATAACAAAGTTTACCACAGACGTCTGATGAAGTGAACACTAGAGATAAGGCGCATCTGTGATAAAGCCGCGAATGTCTATAAAACTATAACCGTGTGTGTTCACCGATAGGAGCTGTTCCTGTTTTCAGTTCATCCTGCTATCTGATTGGACAGTCACTCTGATGCTTTGGGACTGGCCATTCACGTTGATGGGCGGGTTAAAGAGCTCCTTGGTTCCTGTTTTGGGCAAGTCATCTAAAATATATATGTTTTCAAACATCAAAGGGGATCGCGGAGCCAAAATTATAATTCAAAATGTAACATGTTAAACGCCAATATAAAATAAATAATAATGATTTAGTATACACTGTTGAATATATTAGTATTTAATAAGAATGATGATTCAACTTAATAATAATTAACTACGTTGTTAGGTCTGAATCAGAAGGCTTTTTAAACAATAAAATGCTTTTTTACTGAAACACACACACACACACACACACACACACACACTATTAGCAATTAAAAAATTTTGGGTTTAGGGGGTACCATAGTAATTGGAGGAAACCCAGCAAGTGTGGGAAGTTGCAATGTGAAAATTCTAACCATTAACTCACTATGCCGCCTTATTAAAATACACATTTGAATTATGCATTTGCATGCTCTTCAATATTTGCAAAATATGCATTATTATAGACATCATGCTCAAAAGATGCCAAAACAACCATATGGTGTTATTACATATTTTATTACATATTGCCTAACACACAGTATGACTGCAGATCAACCACTGCTATCTATTATCACCCGAATGAGGATGGGTTCCCTGTTGAGTCTGGTTCCACTCAGGGTTTCTTCCTATTGCCATCTTAGGGAGTTTTTCCTTGCCACTGTCGTCGTCGCTCTTGGCTTGCTCATCAGGGACAATCTTATCATTTTGATTCATACACATTCACATTTTATACAAACTTCCATAACTTATTTTGATTGTGTAAAACTGCTTTGCGACAATAACATGACAATTGTTAAAAGCGTTATACAATTAAAATTAAATGGAGTTAAATTGAATATGCTGCAATAATTTTTGTAGCCAATTGATATTCTAAATTGATTTTCCCCTAATTATTTCCCTAATTTAAATCCTAGCCAATTCCCATCTGTCACTGTTATGGCACTAGCCCATCAAGGCGCATATTTTTTCCAAATGCGCGATCTGTCAGTCTGTTCATCAGGGCAGGGTCACACGTCAGTCAGCTAATCGGGGCGGGGCCACTTGTCAAGTCAGCTCATCTGGGCGGGGCCACCTGTCAGTCAGCTAATCGGAG
>JAQQZT010000009.1:10972640-10990922 GCA_030068275.1 Clarias platycephalus | reverse complement strand
AAAAAAATGCGGCAAACCTCAGCAATTCCCAGTTTAAATAAAATTACATTATGTAAAACAGTTTCTTTGTGTTTGAAGTTTTATTTATGCATTTTCAGATACAAATTGCTATATTGTGATATATATCGTTATCGAGGTAGAAAATTGCTTCTACAGTGATAGAAGATTTTGGTTATATCGCCCACCCCTATTACATAATATAAAATTGGTTCGAATAAACCAGTGTTACAATATCTAAAATGAATCTGCCATGAAATAGCCTGAGAAGCTGATATGGCAATAAATCCTAATACAAACAATCTAGATTTTATACAACAGTTCCACAAACACCAGTTATTATCATCAGATTATGATTTGTTTTTGTATTTAACCAGTACACCTAAAGAACCTTATGTAAAATCTTGTTCTTCTGGCCAAGGCCATGTTATAATGTAGTATTTATTTATTTTTATTATTATTATTTTTATTTCATACTTTTTCCACAACTCTTTAAATCCCTTACATTATAACATAATATTATATTGGTTCGAATAAATCAGTTTAATGTTTAATATGTATCTGCCATGAAATAGCCTGAGAAGCTGATATTGCAATAAATCCTAATACAAAAAAAAAAAAAAAAAAACATACGCTCCTGTGACTGGTGGAGTTAGCGTTGAACAGGTGAACCAACAATTACAACTGGCAGCTGGAGTAAAAGTTGTTTTAAATTCATATCAGAACTATGTAGCTAGAATGTGAGGAGAATAAACCATGCCGGTCGACAGTCCGGAGAAACTTATGAGATTTACTTTATATTTCCACTTTATTATGGTTTAGAACATCATCTAACTTCTGGGTTTCCGGAGTTGAATCCCAAATAGTGTTAATTGAAAAGCTAGTGCTCTACGGTGTACAATCACTTGTTCCACACACCAAGTGCCCTAGATCAGGAGTTAAAGAGGGATTTGGTATAGAGCCTTGTGTAAGAAGCTTTGAATCAGACATGAACAGAACAACACGGATGGTTTGGAGTCATTTTCCCGAAGCAATTACTATGGAGACAGTGTGTTGCTTAAGATGACGTAACATTATCAGATGGCTGTTCTTGCTGAATGTGCTTCTGTGACTGGTTTTGAATGTGGGGTTTGGTAGGAGATTGCATCTGGAACGTAGAAAGATAATTATAGGTAAACGTCCCAGTGGTGTTATGGTCTATATCACCAGTCGTGGAGCCTCCCGTCCAATCAGATTACTCAGTCAGAACAAATGGATGTTTAATATAATTCAACATGCTGTTTTTACTTGTTTAATATTTACATAAACATCTCTTAAAAGCATTTAGGAACATTCAATCCTTTCATTGATGTGAATGGGAAAAGAGGAAATGACGTTAATCGTCTTCGGCTAAACCTCTTCTTTGACACTGAGGGGGGGAAAAGTTTAATCTACCTGCAATACTATTCCTGAGTGATCGTTTAGTAATAGTCTGTATTGTGTCCGTCTCTTCCAGGCCGGTGGTAGCCGTCATCGATGTCGATATTCTTGAGGTGGATCCAGAAGCACGAAATCAGGTATACAAAGACGTGATCGCCCTGCAAGGTCCACCCGATGGGACTGTCCTAGTATCTCTGTGCAGTTCAGGGCCTGATGACTACTTTGATGATGCTCTGATAGATGAACTACTGGACAAGTTTGCCAACTTTGGCGAGGTCATTCTGATCAGGTACGGGTTTTGTTAGGGATGATTCAAGCCAATAATCTTTTATAACTGTGATGTTCTGAGCAAGCTATTTACTGCCACGTTTCTTTGGAAACTTGTGCATCTTAATAAGTATGTCAGTAATTAGTATAGAGTAGAGTTACTTAACTATTAGACATAGAGGCATGGTCTTTTTTAAAGGATTATTTTCTTTCATTTGTGAAACAGGTTTGTGGAGGAAAAGATGTGGGTCACATTTTTGGAAGGGTACTCTGCATTGGCTGCACTTTCACTGAGTGCCTCCACTGTAAGTAACAGCATTTGTTACAGGATATTGTTTGGTTAAATCTAACTTTAAATCAATGTCTGTATCTGGAACTATAAGTGCAATAAAACTATTGTAAACTATTTAATTACTATATAAAAATATTTGAGTTTGATACGATAAAACAAACTGAGAAATTGGGGGAAAAAAGTACCATTTAGCATGGATAAGTCCATTAATTTTTGTGTCACCTGTCTGGGAAGCACATTGGCGACGCGTAGGGATCACTATCTGTCTTCATCATCATCATCACAGTGTTATTTCCAACTCCTCCTGAATCAGTCCTAGGAATTTGACCAAACCTTTAACAGGATGCATTATCTATTTAGTTTTCTAATATACTGTATATATTTTCATTATTTATTTATTGGGGGGAAAAAAACATTAATGAAGGAGCACAGTAAAATCTGCTATCCACAACTCCTCCTATACCAGTCATGGGAATTTAACTAAATGTACACAATACCTTTTTCATAAAGCATAATGTACACTAGTTTTTTAATTATTTGTTTGTTTGTTTGTTTGTTTGTTTTAATATTACACTATCCAAGTAATTGTAACAGTCAGAGGTCTACTAATGTGGTTACATGGTAATACCAAATAGTGCCAGTAGGTGGCACTTCCTTTGTTTCTTTTTTTTTACCTAACTCAGGCGTGCAGGAGGTGATTTCTATATTCTACAGTTCATGTATAACTAATCAATGTAGTGTCAAAGCATAGGTGTCACATAGGATCACTATCTATTGTCTCAGGTCTGCGTCACCTTTATTAGCAAACAAAGATTTGCATTAACTATTTCATTTTTAGAAGTAGTACGTTCAATGGGCAGCTGAAACATGTCTCAATTGTTTACATGACAGAATCACTCATTTATATCCTTTTTTACTTTTTATTCAGGTGATGGGGAAAACCATAGACATCCGTTTGAAGAGCCCGGGCTGGATCAAGAGTTTGGAAGAAGAAATGAGTGTGGAGAGGATATGTGGTAACATTCCTACCTCCTCCAGCTCCACGCTGCTCGCCGAAGACAATGACATGGGAGACGAGTTTGACATGGAAGGTATGTCTATTTAAGATCATAATTTTTTTTTTTTTTTTTAATAAAACCCTAAAACCCAAGGCAGTGGGTATACTGTAAGTAATCAGTCATATTTGACACTGCTGTGTTTTAAAGGTGATGTGGATGAGGAAGTGGAGAATATTCTTCCCCAGCACCTGCAACCTGGGGCCGGTATGGACGTTGGTACTTCCCCATTACCCTCGCCTCGTACCAGCCCGTGCCCCTCACCAACCCATGGAGAACCCGCACCCCCTTGCAGGCCGAGCAGGGTTCCACCACGCACAGCCGGACCCCCGCAAGGTAGAAAACCTGCTTTATGATGAGCTTTTTTAACCTTTTTAAGCTTTTTAAAGCTGAAAGGTTGAAATTACATAATGTCACAGCAGTATGAATTGAACATGATTTTTAAATGCATTGTATGGCTGTATTTCTGCCAACCTAATTTATTTGTATTCTTCTAAGTCTTTCTATTAATGTATTGATTTTACGATTTCATTGTGGCTGAAAGATGTTCTCAGTCCAATCACATGTACTGTAGGATGGAACAGGCAGTTAAAGAGTAAAGCTTTTAGACGTCCCGCTCTAAAAGCTATATGTCTGCTATAGGTTTTAAAGATGCTGAGAGAGATTTTGCTGTGCCGTTTTTAAGGGCTGCATGCTACATCAAGATCATGCTTCCTGTCTTGATGATGGTGATATTGACAATGATTATCATTTATTGTTTCTTTTAGTTATTCCTTTGGAAAGTCAGGTTTTAGGAGCTTCTGCATCACAAGGACTGGAACCAAAACGCCCTCCTCCACCACGACCCAACGCTCCGCCTGCCAGACCTGCACCTCCACAACGTCCCCCACCTCCCTCAGGTAAAACAACCTAACCTAAGATTAAATCGCTTATTTTTATTAATATAAATACTACATCTGTCATTCTATGGCACAAAAAAAACTTTGGTCTAATGTATTTAGTTTGTATTTGGGAGTGTCACTCATTCTAAATCATCTGTACATATTTGCAGTCAGATAATATGGAATTTCATCCATATTCACCTATCATCACTGGATAAATCACGTCTTTCAATCAGACATATGTATAGAATATAGTTTCATTATCATGTAAATGAGATCATTATCTATCTCAATCAATTCAGTGTTTCAAAGATCCGTGTCTGTGTATTAACTCCAAAGTGGTCTAAACAGGACTAGTATTTTTCACCCAATCAATCTGAACCCTACCACTTTGCTCCAGGGAACGGTCTAAGACACAGGCTGTTCAGATATAGAAATGCCAGCACATTCAGCATCGTGTGAGATCTATACCTCCACCTCAGTGACATCACTAAAGTTTGCAACTGTTTTCAAGTAGAGATGTGCATACATGAAATATTTTTTTAAATAATATTTTTCTTTGAACCTGACTGATATAAGGTTTGACTCATTTTGTTGTGTCCAGTGCTACCCCAGTCTTGATGTGCATCTCTCGTGTCAACCAGATATCCTGTGTACCTTAAAATATAGAAGAAGTATTAAGTGATTAAAGAAGAAATCCTGCACACATAATTTTTGGTTTTTGTTACATTCCTAATGTATACAGTTTAAAAAATAAATAAATAAAAAGTCAGAAAGACCCCATATACAGATTTTCAGGCAGTGGTCCTGCTCCAGGGCCGCCTGTCAGGACTGACCCCATACACTTCCTAGCAAGCTACAGTAGGATATGGAAAGAAATCACTGTCCTGTTATGTATATGTAAAAAATTAATGCTTTTTCTTCTATTTTTAGTATTGTAAATATGTGCAGCTTGTATACATCAGTGTATTTAAATGTATAGTTTAGGAATTTGATGGCTAAACTGAGACTAATAGTGAATTACTTACTCCTTCATGCTGCAAAGGACAAAAAAGCCCTGCTTTACCCAGAGCAGATCTCGCTGGTAAGTACATGCATGGAGATTGAATGTTCTTTACCGCGTTCAGAGAAAGCATGATCACTGACTAAGCTTCCGTGGCACTGGGATACAGGGAGTTTTGGGGAAGTTGGTAGGCATACTTCACAGCTTGTCTGCTGCTCCCAGCATTTTCCTCTCTTCCTCAAACTGCCCCTGTTGGTTATTTAAGTTATACGGGAAAGGGAGTAAGCTCTTGCATGGATTTGGCTACACGTATGACCAGATTGTTGGATCTGGCAGTATTGTGTTTGACCCCTGTTGTCCAGGAAGAGGTGAGTCAGGGAGGAAGTGAAGAAGGACGTGGAAGGTTAAGGAGATTGCTGTGGGTTGAGAGCACTGCGGTTTCTGCACACAGAGGCTCAGATATTTGTCATTATTTTAAAGACTTTTTCAGGTTTTCAGAAAGTTATACACGTAAAAAATGTGGCTTTGTAGAGATGCACTTAAAATATGACACAACAGTTAAACAGCAAGTGGGTGCTTAAGCTGAATCTATAGATGGTATTAGCAGAGAAATTAAATTTTTGTTTTGTTTGGAGGATGTCAGAGGGTGCTTTTAAGTGTAAGCATGATTTTTGCTGTTTTTCAGGACGAGGCCAGTCTACAGGAGCTCCAAGCAGTTCAAGGCCGGTGGGTAAAGTTTGAGGACAATGATATAAAATACCTTACTGATGAGGCAGAAGTTAAGATGTTTGAGAAGTTTTAGACGAAAATACCTCAATAAATCAGCCTAAAGTCATAAAAATATTATTTCAGAACATCCCTCCTAGGGCAGGTGTTATCAGTGTGCCACCACAATCCAGACCACCACCTCCTGCCCACCCTGGCGCACCCAGACCCATAGCTGAGGTTCACCCAGGAGCCCCCCGACCCACTCCAGATAACCACCCTGGAGCCCCAAGACCTGTCCCAAGTGCACAAAACAAACCAGCTGAGCTCCCTCTGGGTATGTGAACAATCACAGCAAATAAAAAAGGGTACTAAACTGTAGAATATTAAATATTTGCATTTGGTTTCTTTTTTTCCCCCCTTTATATTTTGCCTACTCTGTTACTGAACTATTGCTTCTAACTGTAAACAATTTCTAAATTCCAATCTTACTGAAGGAGCTAGCATTTCTTCACACTTGTCTTGCCTGTAGTAAGTTATAAATCAGTTGGTGCTCAACAAAGAAAGATAAAATATCTCTTTACTTGCTTCCAGTATACCAAATATATTAATATTTTGTTGTTAGCCACCATCTTCTACCTCATTACATTTTAGATTCTATAGCCAGCCGCCTATTTTGCAGTCCAGTTCAAATTTAAGGGCGATTAGTCATTTCTCTGCTGGTCAAAGAACTTTTTAAGTAGGTTTTTATAAGACCCATCTATGTCTTTGCTTTGCGAGTGTATCACTAGTGCATGTACGGAAAAATTAAATTCCTTCTGTATGTCCCGTGTACTGAGACTAACAGGCCCGTGTGGTTTATTCTTTACAGCACCCCCTCCTTCACTGCCCGGTCCCATGAGGCCTCAGATGGTCTCTCCAATGCAGCCTCAGGCCAGCTCCCCCATCCGGCCCCCAATACAGTCCCAGCTGCCTCCACCTATGATACCCACGCTACCAGCACCAATGGTACCTACGCTTCCCCCACCTATGGCGCCATCAGTGGCAGCTCCGCAGACAGCTACTGCAGGCCCTGCATCAGCCATGCCACCTCAGTCTGGCCTGGCCTCACCCAAACCACCACCCCGTAGCCGCTCCTCACATGCCCTGCCACCAGAGGCTGCTCCTGTACCTGCTCCTGTACCTGCTCCTGCTCCTGATTCTCAGGTTAGTAATGGCCTTTATATAATGCAATTCACATGTCTGTCATATGTGAGGATAAAAAATGGTAGTGGCAGAGGTTGCAAAACTCTTTACTATATTTGAGGAATTTGCTAGCATAAATGGTGAGAGGGTCAGGTTTGCGCACATTTTTAAGGGTGGCAAATTCAAATAAAATTCACATTAAATTTAAAGAACATTTTAGATGTTAAACCTTTTTTTTTTTTTGGTTTGCGATCTTGTCAAGCAACAATGTCATTTTACAGTTGAAATCAGCTTATCTCTTTTAAGTACATTAATTATTAAATTAATTATTCATGTGATAACTACCAATTTCAGATACAACCTGAAAAAAGCAAAAGACCAAAATGTTCAGGTTTTTTTTGTTTCAGTACATTTCACCAGCGGGCTGTACAATTTTATATTGCGATTATAATGCGATAATGTTTTTGGTCAAGTAAACATCAATTCACATTGTTCATACTGCTCTTTGATTATGTTGACAACTTGTAGTCTCATCTTATCTGAAATTCTACTGGACTAGAGAAGGATGCTTTAAAAATTAAACAGATGCATTTTTAAAATTTAGTCAAAATAAATAACAACACAAAGTGTTAAACCCTCAGTACTCCTGGCTGTTTTGGGCTTTTTTTAATCCAGATTTTCTGTTGGGTCCCCTAACTTTTCATATCTCTTACCCTTACTGTTTCTGTGATTTCCTGCTTTTGTTGATGGGTATGTGTATGTGTGTTTATCTCTCTTTCTCTCTCCCTCTCTCAAGCAGGAGCAATCCTCAGGTTAAAAGGTATTTAATGTTAGTTCTGGCCTCAGCATTGTGCTCACAGCACCACCGTCCCCTCTCCCAGCATATACTCATACATTGTAGTGACTTCCATGTTCTAGTTGTTCTTTTTCTGTCTTTTTTCATGTTTCAGTTGGCTGTTGCAAACCCCATTTATAGGTGGTTTATTATTTTTAGTAGTATATATGTGTTTGAGAAAAAAACTTAACTTGAACCTCAGGAATACGCAAAGAGAAAAGTGTTACTAGGATTACCAGATGTCTAGGTAAACAATTTTTTGCAAATGGTTCAAGAAAAGTTTTTGTCTTTTGTCACCAGCTTTTGTCTCTCAGTGGTTTCTGTTGTCAGTTTGAGCATCTCCTTGGTGCAGACATTATACTGAACCTTATGTAAATATTACAGCATCGTAATTCATAACTCATAGAGTGTATGAGACTTTTTATTAAACAGAAGGAAAGGTTCACAGACTAATCAAATTCATGTGTTTAATGAAACTGTAACTGTAATATACATGTATTGCTCTGTTCACTTTGAGGTTTTTGCATTCCTTAAACGTACATTTGTCTGCTGAAGATAAGTCTTGATTGGTTTTGTTGGTGTGTGTTTTTCCTCCAGACAAATGGAACGAATGGAACCCGAAGAGAAGCACACCTGGAAATGACCCCCTTTGACCCGCTCTGCTCTGATCTGTTCTCCTCCTCTTCCTGGTTAAACAACCAATCCCTGTCTAGGGGTTCTTCGCTCCACAGCTCCGTCCACTCATCCGCCAGTTCGCGTTCTCTGAATTCCACTCCAATTCCTCTGTTTCCCCAGTCTAACCCAATGCTGAACCTTGACCCCATGTCAGGTTTACTGCCCCCACCCCCTCCTAACCGCAGCCGCTCACAGGAAACCCTCCCAGTCTCCTCGAACCCCTTTTCTGATGTCCAATCCAGACCCAACAGCACCAACCCATTTACTGGCACGATGGCAGCATCACAGCATCGTTCACTCACACCTGATTTCGACGCCAAGTCGGGCCACTACACAGCCACATCCGCCCTTGGTCACAGTTCAACTCTGCCTTCGTCCTTCTCCAGGCAACCTCCACCAGCTTTAGCTCCGCCTACACCCAAAGGCCAGCAATGGGTGACGTTTGATGATGATTCGGACTTTCACAAGTCAGGAAAAGCTCCAGCTTCAACTGCAGTGATAAAACCTCCACTGCTTCCTTTGCGTACTAGCACAATGGTCCAGCAGCCCCCTGAAAGCAACTTCCACACCTCTGTGTTTGACTCTAACAGTAACTGGGCTTCTCCTACCACACCTGCATTTCCAACACTGCCCCCTCCTGTGCCAGGCAGGACTACCGCTAATGTAACCACAAGAAGCCCCTTGACGCCAGAGTTCATGGAAAGATAATATATATATATATATATTCTAATGATTTATGACATTGAAGTGTGTATGGGGAAAACTAGAGAATTTCCTTATTTATGTGTGTGGTTCGTATAGAAGTGTGCAATTCATGTCATGTCTCTCTAAAATGGATTATACAGTCACTTAGCCCTAATCAGGCCTAGATTAAATATTCTGGTACTTCTACTTGTACACATATTACGAAAAACATGTACATACACATAAACTATGTGTGAAATTCTTGACAATATTTTATTTTTCTTCAGTCAGATGCTTATCAAAATTTATGCATTTTCTTTTTTACCACTGGATGGTTATGCAGCATTTAAAGTAATTGCAAGCTGCAAAAAAGTTGAATGCACAGGGTGTAATTTAGCATCTTTAGAGAGATTTTAGATTTAGAGAGATATTAGACTTTTATTAGGACCTCTGGAATTTGAGATTTAAAAAATTTGCTATGGTACATAGTGACTCAGTGACCCTTTCTTATGCGTTCTCTCTCGTTATGAATGTGTGTGCAGTCTATTTTATGTTTAATGTCACTATTTTTCCCCAAAGTGGTTTATATCTTTCATTACTGTGTAACACTGATTTATTGAATTATGCAGGTCCACTTTTTATCTGTGTTTTATGGCTAAAGCAACATGCTCACGTATATAAGTTGTGGATAGGTGTAACACGTAGCCTTTAATGTGATTTTTAAAAAAAACGTACAGTACTTCAAAGTTTGTGTGTGTGTATACAAGGATATATATATATATATATATATATATGCTTGTAATATGTACCTGCCATACTGGTATTGCACTGAAATACTATTATCCTTTAGGTCTTCAAATACTCTTTGAAGCCAAAGTTTTGACTAAACAGGTTTGAGAAAGCAGAAAGCATATCTGTTTCCTGGCATGAGTGCTGTGACTCCTCCCCCTCTGCCCTCAGCCGAGTGTGTTTTCCTTGCTTCTGTTTCACATAATCCAAAGCGTTCAACAGAACCGCTGTGCATTTAATGAATGTGCTTATTTTAGTGAGCTCTGGTGTTAGTCTATGGTGCCAAGATGTGCGACCCTGACCGTACCAGAAAGCTATATGTATTTAATCGCACATTTTTTTTTAGTTCAAAGTGAGTTGGTACTTCAGTTTCACTGAGAATGTGGTTCTTTCTGTTCTTTGTGTGAGAAAATAGTAATCCGTGTCTTTGCCGAGTTCTCTCTGTCTACATATATGTTCTGTGTATGTCTGTGCTATTGGGGTGAGGTCTTGTTGTTTAAAAGGTTTACCCAGCTCTGTGTGCATCCACACTTCTGGTTCATAATAAATATAACAGGTCCTTTAAGCATGTTAAAACACGCACAGCAATTTAATATATCAGTTACATTTTTCCTTATCTGATTAGCATCTTTTTTACCTTCTTGATACCCAGCGTTGCTGGTTACCTCCACTCTGCAAGAATCATGTCATCATCAGTTTGGAGGTCATATTACATTCTGTACATTCCATCCTGTATACTGTACTGCTGTTTTGATCTGGTAATCTGCTCTTGATATTTTCTTGGTATTTGGGGATTAATATCGTTTATTGTGCAGTGTTTCGTTATACCACATTCATTCTTTGTTCAAGTGTTGGTGTTAGTACTACTCTGTTTGCAGTATTCACATTTCAGTCATTCTTAAGTTACATGGCTGCATAACTGAATACTTTTAATTCTTAACTTACTATTTTTAAACACTTTAAGAGGGCATTCTATGGGAAATCTTAAAGGAGACAAAGGAAACGGGAGATGAGCAAGCCTCCATGTTTTATTCCGTGCATCCAATTTTTTTGACACATTTGACTGTCAGTTTTGTGTTCGAGTGTGAGAAATGGATGCCAAAACCTGTCATTCCCTTTCAATATGATCATGTATTTATGTGGTCCATTGCATATGGAGGGCTTGCTTATTGACTGGATATAAAACTATGTAGGTATGCTATAGAAACTGTACAGTACCTTTAAAGAGGATGATGTTTGCACACTTTCTACACTTTTTTTTTTTTATTTTTTTTTTTTTATAAAGACTGTAGCCATTTCAAATTTAAATATTACCCTTGAGGCAACATATGAAAAGGTAGATACCTCAATCAGTCCTAAATTTATCCCCTCTAAAATATGACTGGGAAATTCTTAGCTTTGTTTTATTTCAGCTTATGGAAATAACCACTGGATAATAATAGCATTACATGTACTGTTTAGTTGTATTCTGCTAATAATCACAAAGTCATGCAAATATATAACTATTAACTCGTTTTGTGAAAAAGTTTCAAACTTTAGATCAGTAGTAGATATCCTTGTGTTGTTAACCGTAAATATAAGTACACACACAAACCATGACTGCAGTTTAGTACTTAGTATTCAACCTGTGATTTAAATTCTTATCAAATTGCACAACTGTATGGAGTAATTGATGTTGTACGTATGCAATAATAAATGTAAATGTATTAATGTAAAAATATTAATTGTCTGAGATTTGTCTTTGAGATTACTCAGTGATGGCAGTATTGTGTGTGTGATGTAACAAAGAGTGTAGAGGCTTCTTCAAACTATATGCAGTATGTGTGTCATTGAATGTTGTTGTTGGTCTTTCGGCTGCTCCCGGCAAGGGGTCGCCACAGAACACAATCCGGTCCTCACATACAAGCTTGGCACAGGTTTTTATGCCGGATGCCCTTCCTGAAGCAACCATCCCATTTTATCCGGGCTTGTGACCGGCACTGATTTCAAATACACATTATGGTTATGTGAGGAAATGACAAGAAGGCCTTGGTTTTCAAATGTTATGTAAGTGAGAAGTTCTGGAATAAGGATACTATGAATAAAGCATACAATAAAGCAACGAACAGTTGGTTAAATGAATAGTTGTTTAGTAGTGCGGTCAATTGATCTTTTTTTCTGCCATGGCTGCCAAAAGTGTGAGAACCCTGGCTCTAACTTCCCTGTAATTACGGTATAAGGAAATTTACTGAGCGATTATACCACTACATACGGCCGCCGACGTTGTTATGACGCCGCACTAACCGGAAGTTGTCAGCCTGCGCGTGAGAAGGTAGGAGTTTGAAATATGCTATCGTTTCGTGTTTTGGGCAATAAATTTATAGTTTAAAATACAAATAAAATACTACATATGATATATCTACATAGTTTACTTTTTAAAAATTTATAAATTATGTAAATTTGCTTTAAACAGTAGCGTTTGTTAGCAGTGCTAATCTAGGATGGTTAAAGAACATTCTAGCAGCTGGACTCAGGCGTTATAAGTTAGATACCATGGCAACGCAGTCAAACAGGCGCCGCGCGCTGTAACGCTAACTGGTATTATTGTTCATTTAGCTCTTTATCAGATTACAGTCCACATTAAATTAGCTGTTTTGCTGCCTTTTCCAGATTATCACATTAGTAGACATGGTCCAGCTTCACGTTAAACGCGGAGATGAGAGTCAGTTTCTGTTCAACACCACCGTGGATATTTCCATTGAGACGCTCATAGAGCAGGTCACTCAGGTCTACAATGGGAGGCTGAAGGTGGACAGGATCTGCTCTGGTACGTCTACACTGTTCTATACAAATATGGATATGATGAATTATGTGTAAATGTGTAAACTTGTCTTACTGCTGACTTAACCAGAACAGTGATTCCCAGTTCTAGACCTATCACCATGACCTATGTATATTATTGTTGGCTCTGCTCTTACACATATTACCCAAATTCTTAGTTAGTGAACAGTCCCTTTCTCTGTGATACTAAAATGTGCAGGACAAAGAGACCAGGAGAGATAACCACTGATTTTGTCAGTTGTAAGTACGGAAATCTAGCCCTGTTGTGTTGAGATAAATGCGTATTTCATGTGTGTCTCCAGAGATTCCTGAACTTGCAGATCATGGCATCATGCTTCCCCCCAACATGCAAGGCCTGACAGATGACCAGATCACAGACCTAAAGTTAAGGGATGAATGGGAGGACAAGTGCATCCCCAGTGGTGGGGCAGAGTTTAAAAATGATGAAACTGGACGCAGGAATGGACACGGTAAACACCCTGTGCTGCTTATGGTTAGTCTTTTAGGCATTTAAATCCAAAAGCTGGAATTAATTTCCCTTTTTTTCTCTTTTCAGCACCTAATGAAAAAATGAAGAATGTTTTGAAGAAGACTATGGAAGAAGCCAAAGCTCTGATCTCAAAAGTAAGTTTTGGGTCCAAATGTAATGCTTTCTTGGCCTGCAAAGATAAATTTTTTGTCTAATATTTTTATTTTCCTTCAAGAAACAAGTACAGGCGAATGTGTGTGTTACCATGGACATGGTAAACGAGGCTCTTGCCCAGTTGCGAGGAGCAGTGATGATTGTTTACCCAATGGGCCTGCCCCCTCATGACCCCATTAGAATGGAGTTTGAAAATCAGGAAGATCTTGCAGGAACACAGGTTGTTCAACAAATGCTCGATTTTTAATTTGAATATAAACATTTATTTTAAGCATAACCAAGCTAACTGTTTTTATTTGCACTAATCTAATTGTCAGGTGTCAGAAAGCATGCAACATATGCAAAGTCAGTATTTAACTGTTGTAATGTAGTGATGTACTTCCTTCATCTATGAAACATTCCTGTAGTTATATACAGATTGGAGTTTCAGTAGCTGTGCTTAAGAACCTGGTGATTGTTTGTCTTGTTTATGTATGGATTTTCCATATATACAAATGTATGAAAAAAATATATTCTAACATCATGAATGTCCTGCAGGCTTCTCTTCAGGTAATCCCAGAGACAGAAGCTCAGATATGGTGGGCAGCTAAAGAGCTGCATCGGGACAAAAAACTACAAGATTACATAGGAAAGAATGAGAAAACAAAGATTGTTGTGAAGATCCAGAAGGTGAGCAGTTACATTCTTTTTGCTTAAGTCATCTCACTATGCATGTTGTTTGGGGAGTTAATTTTATTACATTTAGTATTGCATATCTGCATCAACAAGGTCAATGTGCTAAAAATAAAAATAAAAAAAAAACTCATTAATGTTTGACTTTCACTTTACTTCAGAGAGGCCATGGAGCGCCAGCACGGGAGCCTCTGGTCAGTGAGGAGCAGCAAAAGCAGATGATGATGCATTATTACAGGAGGCAGGAGGAACTCAAGGTTAGTCTCTTCTATTATTTTATTCTGTTTTCTGTTGTTGTTGTTGTTATATTGTGCTTTATAGTGGTTTAGGTTTGCCCTGAATGTGATTTTTTAAAAACAAACAACAGTCCTCAACATCTTAAGGTATCGTCTTTCATTTCTATGACTGAAAACTGTATCTGTAAACTGGATTTCTTTTCCCTTTCTATACAGAAGCTGGATGAAGCAGAAGATGATTCATATTTGCAGTCAGAATGGTCAGACCGGCAGGCTTTAAAGAGACAATTTCAAGGCCTTACAAATATCAAATGGGGCCCAAGATAAATAGAACTTATTGACTTTGTCAAAGATGGTGTTGATGCCTTATCACCTTCTTGTGTTGGACAAAATATGGAATTTCTCCGATCCTCTCTTTTTTGTAAATAGATTTGTGAGTTTTTAAACACATTTTGGGATGACCATCAACAAATTTAAAATGACATGTCGTGATACTACATGAAGATCTTTGAGGTCCCTGATAAAAAACATGGAGAAAGGAGGATACAACACCTTTCCTGTCTTTGTCTCTGGTACTCTCACTCGCATCACTGAAAGCCAGTTCTGTTTACGGGCAGGAAGTTGCATCACATGCCTGAGGCACACAGAGGTCATCCAAACAGTGTAAGTAAAATGATAATAGCTTCAGTCCCTTTAGGCTTAAGGAACAGCTGTGGGATGGTGATGCTCAGTGGTGATCTCCACAAAACATTTCTGTGATAAAATTTTATCATAACTCCCTTTTAGTTCAAAACGAATGATCGTTTATTTTAGGGTACAAAAGTATTTCATTTAAAAGTGTGAAATAAAATATCTTTGATATGAAAGTATGGCTCTCATTGAGACTTTTATTCAGTATTAAATAACTCTTATTTTAATAAAGATATACAGTGAATTATGGAAGGTGCAAAATTAATAAATCTGTTTGTTTAATGACCACACAGTGATCAGGCCCAGCTGATGACAACAGTACATTCTGACTTCAACATGTTCATATGTATTAATTTTTTTTAATCCAGCAAATAAGCCAGTGTGTGTCAGTGCAGAGTGCTGGTAGTGCCGTTGAGGTATGCGTTCATCCTGATCTCCTGGATGATCATGTCTCGTCGTTCCAGCCTCTCGATCAGTTCCGCTGCCTCGGTCGTGTACATTGCCTCTTCCCAGCAATACACTTTCCTGCCTACCTCTGACATCATCGAGCTGTCCATCAATGGCTCTGACTCTTCGTCATCACTGTCTTCGTCATCGTCTTCTGGTTCCACTGTGACTGTCTTCTTGTTTAGACAGCTCACGCCTTTAAGATCCCTAGTGCAGGTTATCTTCATAGAGATTGCCAGCAAGACAAGGAAGAGTCCCAGACACACACTCGAGACAAAGAGCAGGCCAGCCCTTTCAGGATGTTCTACAATGTAAAGTGCATTTAATTTTACCAATACCAGGAATGTCTACCAAACGTGCACATGCAAGTGTAATAGTTGGATTAAACTAGGAAATCCAGACTTGCTCTACCTTTAATGTATCCATATGCCCTAAGAGAGCTGCTCACAAGGATGCCATTTTTATCTGGCAGTCTGGACTTTCTGACACCTAAAAAAAAATATCATGCAAAAAATCACATGAAGCAGATCCACAAATGATTTAAATACAAGTACTTACCAGCACTGGTGGTCTGCTGGGGAACTGTGGTAGTTTGGAAAAAGCTGGGGTGAGCTTCTTTGAATAAACCCTGTGGAACTGTCAATGGAATGGGGAAAAGTAAGGGTAAAGCGTTATGCACTGACAAATGAACTATATTCACCAATATGTTGTATTAAATTTTTCATATTCTTTTCACTTTGTATTAATTATTTAGAAGAATTTCATTGAATTGTGCAAAAACACTAGATATGTTACTTTAGAACTATTAACCTTGCTTTGGCATTCTTTGAATCACTTAAATGCTTTGTGAAATTAAATATCTGCTGTTCAAAAAGCACAGGGTGAACTTTTACCAACTCTCACAGTTCCACCTGAAGAATTACCCTGGCAAGGAAATCGCCATCTCCAGAGACCGATGAGTAATCCTATTCTCCATTTAACGTGTCCAGTGCCAAACAGAAACAAAAGCTTGGTATTTTAACCAATCGGCGGAATTCCTACAAGGAAGCACATGGAGTCTCCTAATGGTATGTGCTTTCTCTGCCTCTATTCCTGAATGACATGTGTTTTTATTTCTGTCATTGTGCTTCAGGAACAAAATGTATAGATAAACAAAAAGGGAAAAAAGAAAGACAGATGGGGTTTGTTCAACCACATTTTCCCACACTCACAAACAATGTAAATATAGAGAAACATGCGATAATCTAGCACACTAAAAGGAACTCCAAACCTAAATCAAAGTACAGTATGTAGGTTTATGTTTATTACTTTTTAAACTCTACAGGTTATACCCATACCGCATGAATAGACGACGCTGAGGTACTTCTTTGTTTCAGGCGTGCAGGGATTTCTGAACTGCTGATCATTGACGGATAAAAGACACCGCTGCTTTCCATAGCACATATTTTTTACTGTGTCTAGGGCTCCATGATATAAGCATTCTGTTAAAGACAAATCAACATAAGCATAGTTAAAAACTGCAACTAAAATAGAAATATGAGAGCAATTAATATGTGGTATTAACATTTGCATTTTGTTTGAGTTTAAGTTGACCTGAAGATGAAATCAAAATGAGTCTACCATAAAGAGATCCTTCAAAGATTTTTTGTTTTTTGTTTTTTTTTGTTTTTCTGGTTCCATGCATTTTGTTCATACTGCCAATTAAAATAATACAGTTGTATAATAATGTTAAAAGTAAAATTATGCAATCAGTGGGACATCCATAGAGGTTATATAGTCTAGTATCGTTGGCAGAGTGAGCTCTTAAAGATCAGAGCAAATGTTTTCAGCTAAATTTCATTCTAGACTGACTAACGAACTCACCGAAGGGTGGTGGTTCATCTTCCTCTCTAAGACAAGCTGCTTTCTCTCCCAGTTCCCGTCCATACATAGCCGAGTAGATGTTCAGTAGTTTGGGGTATTTACAGTGAAGACGCATTTGTTCACCCTCACATCTTGTTCTGTTTTTATTTTCAGCTAAATGAAAAAAAGAGAACAGCTGGATTGAGAAATGAGAAAATTACTATAGAGATGAGAAAAAAAATGCCCCAAAAAATGTTTTCACACTAAGCAGAAAAAGTGCAATGCATAAAATCATGTCGATACATGTTTAAAAAAAATCTCTTAATACTAAGATCAGATATCAACTTGACTTAATTGGTAGTGCCAGATGGGTTGGTTTGATTATTTCAAGTGTTTTTTTGTTCGTCGTTGTTGTCATTGCTTAATATGACTGTATACCAGTGTACATTACTTCTCCAGAACCATGGTGCAACACCTTACAGTACAGAAGTACAGTAAACAAGACTACATACACTCACCGAGTGCACATTTGCTCTAAAATATGAATTGCTCTCAATTCATCACGTAATTCTTTATTCATTCTTAATTATATTCAGATGACTGGAAAGACCATGAATGGATGCACATGACCAGCAACAATACTAAAATAGGCTGTTGCATATTAGCTTAATGATCGATTGGGTTTAACAGCCCCAAATGGCGCTAAGAAAAAAAATCCCACACCATTACACCACATCCAATAGCCTGGACAGTTGACATAAGGCAGTTTGGCTCCATGGTTGAGTTCATGCTGTTGGCTCCAAATTCTGAGCCTACCATATGAGCAGGAATCAAGATTTCTCACACCAGGCTATTTCAACTATCAAGTTGTAGAATTGAAACGACATGGTCTTCTGCTATTGTAGCTCATCTGCCTCAAGTTTTCACGCGTTGTGCTGTCTAAGGTGTTTTTGTGCTCATGCAAATTGTACACGTAGTAGTTGTCTAAGCTACTGTAGCCTTTCTGTCAGCATGAAACATCTAAATTTTCCATCATTCAGATGAATAATGTGAACTTTACTTAAAACTCCTGGGCCCGTATTCATAAAGCTTCTTAGAATTCTCTCAGAGAGCTCCTATCTTAGCCTAAAAAGTCCTAGCTGGGA
>JAQQZT010000009.1:10942038-10961039 GCA_030068275.1 Clarias platycephalus | reverse complement strand
CATAGACAAATGGATATAAAGATGTAAATCCATAGATAATAGTAAATCTAATATTTGTTGACAATTCTTTTAAGTAATACGGAACATTGAGAATCTACCAGCTGGCAAACATGGTCTACCAGTTTCATCTGTTTTGTCAGACCAAGCTGGAGTAATCACAAGCAATAGTTACACTCACTAGACCCTGCTGGAATAACCTGCATCTACCACCTTTACTCATGGGTCATCTAAGACTTCAAACCAGTCTACCTAATATATGCTGGAAATTCCAGTTACACTACAGAGATTAGGCTAACATAATAGAGGATTAGAGCTTTCAAAAAGCTGGATTTTATGAATTCTAGATCAAAATTTTCTTATAAGTGTATCTGTCATAACCTGACACTTGTTTTCTGATTTCAGGTGTTAATGACAACATAGTGATTGGCAAAGAACCTTTTGTCCTTGGCACAAGTGAAGAACTAAGATGGTAAGGTGTCTGATGTTGTTTCATTTCAGGCAAGAACCCCATGAATTTGTGGCATTAACTTATTGCTTATGCTATTAAACCTGTTAATTCTAGACTGTCATTTCCATGTTTCAGCCTCGCTGTAAATCTCACCTGTCGTGGTTGCAGCTTCAAACTTGGACATTTGTACATGTCCACTCCAAAGTCACTGGACTACAAAAGGTCCATTTTCTGCCTCATGGTTGAAAATATTGAGAGGTAGGTTAAAGCATTACAGCATTGTACAGAACAGAAAATGAGAAGTTTTTACAGACATTTCCTGTCAGCTAATGGTAGTATCATATTTCTTTCTGGTAAGAAGACATTCCTCTACAACACAGGTTTCTGACCCTGACTTTTGCATTATCCCAAAGATTAGATTAGATGAATTGGTGAGTTAGGGGGAGAACACTAAAAAATGCAGGAGGTTCTGCTCCAGCACCTGGGCTGATACCCTATGCCTTACAACAGAGCAAAATTTAGGCATTTCACAATATTGCAGCTTGTAGGTGCAGTAGCAAGTGATGTACAAAATTAAAATACAATGTTGTTTAAGGTGTCGTCTTTAGAAATGGTCTTACTTTACTTACAGCTGGCATTTATTTAAAACAAAAAAACAACAACTCTAAAACTAAAGTGCAATCATTTTGTGTAGTTATGTTTTAGGCTCCCCTAACCAGCAGGTGGCAGCAGTGGACAGAGAAGAAATGCCTGTGACGTTAGAGTACATGGACAACGTGGAGACGCAGTTGACCAAGGTTACTGTAAAAGCGGTTACTACGTTTCATTCCTTCTTATTGCTCCTGTTTTTGTCATTGTTCATCATTCAGTGTGTGTGTGTGTACAAAGGTTTAGACCGTTTTTAAAAAGTTGCCAAATGAGGGACAAATGGAAATATAAAGAGCACCAGAGTAGAAACTGTGCGCACAATGTATTTATCCTGTGTGAAATTTTAAATGGATGCTAGGCTTTTTGCATTTAATAATCGGAATATGTTGCATTTAAATTAACCTGGTTAATTTCCAAAGTATATTTGGAGCATGAAGACGTTGCTTACTTTATTTAAACAGTGTTAGAAGGTGAGTTGTGTGTGCACATGGTTAATAAAAAAATCACACGTTTTGAGGCTTTGAGAGCTCATTATATTATTGATTTGCTTTACAAGACCAAATCCAGCATTTGCAGCACATTCAGTGTAAATATCGAAACACAATTGTGGTGTTTTTCTGCTGATTGGCTTTGGACAGTAGATGGCGCTCTTTCTGGCCAGAGAAAAGTTCTTTGTTAGAGGCTGAACAAAGAGAGCCGTTAGGACCTGTTCAAGAATTTGGTCCTCAAGGAAGCTGGCACAGTGATGGCACCTGATCTAAAAACAAGTGCAAATACGAGTCCCAGTCACCAAAGACCTTTCCGCTTTGTATTCATAATATTATAGCTGTGGAGTTAAACATGTCTGCTTTAATGACACATTTTACTTTAATTGGGAATTTACTCTCAGGAAGAAATAATGCAAGAATAACTTTAGCTCTTTACTTTTTTAATGGGTTTTACTGAGATCTTTTATCAGCTTTAATTTTATGCTTTTATTCCCTTATTAATCAAAAGTGTAGAGTGGGGGACAGCAAAGCACTGGACCGGTATTCAAGGTTCTATTTGGTTTCTTTTGTCTTGCAGATAAAATCTCTTGCAGTGACAATAGGACAGAGACTCTTGGAGATCGAGGTTGACCTCCAGTGCAAGTCTGGGACGAATTAACGAGAGCTGCACTGAGCCTAGAGTTGTTTTTTCGTGTGTTTTTCTTCTGTTCCTGCCACAAAGCTTTGTTTCAGTATACCATGTTGTTGTTTGCTACAAATCTGGTCACATGATATCACTGTCAAACCAGTAACATGCACCAAAATGTTATTAATTTGTTGTTTGCTATTGTTTTCCTCTTGCTGTTTCTCTTGCTGTTTATTAAGTAAAATTAATTGTTCCTGAATATATGTTGTTTATTCACTTCCTTCTGTTCACCAGATTTTCTGGATTAAAACAGAAGCCCCCTACCACACACACACATGCACACACACACGCATCAATTCCTCCTCCCTCCCGTCACAGTTTTCATAATTTCACAAATTTTTAATGAAAGATATAGCAACATCTTTTGTTTACAGTTCCTGTCTAATGTGCCTAGCAACACTTTATGCTATAAAGGCTGACAGTCCCTCTCAGACCCTCCCAATCTTGAGAGCTTGAGCAGCATATCAACAGCGGCACGGATGTTGAAATCAGTGTGCACAAACCAACCAGTGGCCTGTATCCAAGGTCTGGCTGCCATGGAAACAGGCTTCCATGCTGCATGCCTGTTACCACGGTGCTGACCGTTTCCTGGATTCAGAGCCAGCCAGCCAGCTTGCTCGATTGCCTGTCTGTCATCCAGAGGGGTGGAGTCACTGCTTCTCTAATCCCCAAGGGTGTTTTTCTTTCTCTTTTTCAACTGTTCCCTCTTCTCTCTTCCCCCTCCTCTCTCTCTCTCTCTCTTTCCAAAATAAGAAAAAGACCTGTCAGATTAGTAAGGGTATGAAAATGTAAATATAAGCAGGTTGAAATTCTTAAATGGAAATATGATCTAATGTTCCCTATATCACATCAGGCATCATTCCTTGTGTGTTTCTGGGACCACTGTCCAGATGTTGGAGTCCAATCCTTTGTTCTGGGATTTTTCTTCCAGTCTCATTATTCTGCCCAGCACGCCACACAGTCATTTTGATTAATGTGCTTGGCCCTACGTCTGGGCGCTGCGTCCCGCTGAAGGTGAACTGCTGATGCTTGGTGCTTTTTAGTGCGATCGATGTAGACTGATCACCTTCCCACTCACATACGTCCTCTCACTCCTTCACCTCAAGAACCGAATGCACTCAGGCATGGACATGTTGCATGGTAATAAATAATGTAGACAAGCTGGTGGACGAAGCTAACCTCTCTTCTGAAGCAATCAGAGAGCAATGTAGCTGTTGCACATAGGAATGGAACCTGTAAACAAGCTGTCCAATCCTTTTTGCCATGCGTCACGTTTTTATTTTAAGCCTGCTGACTGTTTTGGCGTTCATTTCCCCCAAAATAAATTTAAAAATTATGGTGGCATCGTAGTGCTGAACCGTTTTCTCAATTTAATTTATTAATGCTCTGAGCACCAGGTTTGACCTTTAACAAAGAAATTAAAGCCTTTTTACGATGATGATTTTTCAGGAGATAAAAAAATTGTTAACAACAAAGCTACATGACTAACCTGAATTGTTAGCAAGCACCTCATGCAACGTATAATATTCATAAACATAATATTAGTGGATCACAATGGAACATCAAATCCAGTCTAATCCATCAAATCCAGCCTTTTAAGTCAATATTGCTCAGATACTGATACTTGGATAGTGTTTCAGTAAATACACTTTATCGTGAAGAGTTGGTGTTGGCCGTTTCCTGGATTCAGAGCAAGCCAGCCAGCTGGCCACCTTTCCATTACACCCATATGTGATGTTTGAACGTCCCATTCCAGATTGAACCCCCGTTTGCTGTTACAATAACCTTCACTTAGCTGACTATTCTGGGAAGGCTTTTCCACTAGATGTAGAAACATGGCTTTGGGGATTTATACATTGAGTCACAAGAAATTCAGTAATGGCCTTGGATGCAATCAATGTTCTAGTTGATCCTGAAGCTGTTCAGTGGAGTTGAGGTCAGGGCTCTGTGTAGACCTGCCACTCTAACTCTTTTGTTCACTTTTTGGCAAACCTTGGTAAAACCATACTTTGCCATGCTGGAACAGGTTTGATTGCTACAGTTCCAGTGAAGGGAAACATTCTAGACAATTGTGTCCCCCCAGCTTTGTGACAATAGTTTGGCAAAGCCCTACATATTGGTGTGATGGTCAGGTATCCATAAACATGCATCCATATAGTGTATCTTAAAATATTGCAAGTGACATCTGCTATAGAAGCTCATTCCACAGTCAAATTCTTCATCCTGTTTTCAGACAAGCTGTTACTTCTCTCAACTGGGAAAGCCCTTCATAAACAAGATTAGTGCCAGTTATTTTCTAAGCCCGAGCAGATTGAATAGGAAGAAGGGCCAATACATAGTGAGAGGCCAATGGCATGTTGTTGACTAATGAATGCTATAGTGATGCTGACAGCCAGGAAAGGCTTACAACTAACTGTTTTAACATCTAGGCTGCAGAGGGTTACCTGGAAAAGTCACAAAACCATTATCTGACCATATCTGATCTTGGTGCCATTTACTGCACGTTCTTTGCTACTGTGCATTAGTCAAAGACTTTTTTCCATGATTATTTGTGAATGGAATGAATCCAGTTTTGGATCAAACCAGAGATGGATCAAATTACTCACTCCCTCAATCATACTTTATACTGCTTATCCTGTACGGGTTCATGGGAAGCCTGGAGCCTATCCAAGGGGACTCGGAGGGGAACGAGGCAGGATACTGTACATCCTGGATGTGGTGTCCTTTTCTGTGTTTCTTCATTCCTGTTCTCACACACTCCACCTGATACTTACAATTTAGCTTAAAAATAAGAGTTTTAAAAAGTAGTTTTCCTAAATTAAAATAATGACTGATTTAATTTGCAGCATTTGAGCCAATAAGTATCAAATTTGCCTGTCTATTGACATTGAATAGGGAGGACTCTTGATCACAATGGGATAATTTATTAACTGCTTTACAGTGAGTTCTTCCAGAGGTGATTTTTAATTTTAATAATAATGTGTGTAATAGAAGCATTAAAAAAAGACAAAGGAAAGATAGCATTTTTGCTCACAGCAGAATATGAATAGACTGAACATTCAGTTTCAGGGTGTCTTAATTAGAGCAGTAAAAAAAAAAAAACTGGATTCAAATTTCCTGTCTTTTTTTCTTTCTCTTTAATGCTCAACAATTGGGATGTCATTTGTGATATCAATGACCTGATATCACATCTAACATGGACAAACTAATGTGTATGTTCCAGATACATAAAATAGTTGATTCCATTCATCTCATGTCTGAAACATGTTTTTCTGTGAGGCATCCATTATAAATGATATATAAATTTGGACCTCCAACGTTCACCTGCATTAAATATTTGAACAAGTCACATGTACAACAGGAAGTTGTATTCGCTAAACATCCTGAAGAGCATAGGAAAAAGAACGTTTTCATTATCTTGAAGTCAAAGCAAATTATTAACTCAAAATGTACAGCTAATTTACAGGCCATTTAGCAAGGATTTGTTGAAATGCTTTTAATGTTATAATTTTATGGTAAACATTTTGAAGCAAAGTAAAAACATTTATATTGTTGGCAAAGATGTATAAACACATTTTTTAGGGATAATCGTTTCCTTTCCTACAGTTTTCTTTGAGTTATACATTGAAAAATGGCAAGAAAAATTACGTTTCATTTTGAAGACATATACAGATTAGAATTGGCTACCTAATTGTGGAATTATCCACGGATCTGTGGGAACTGTATCCACCCCCCACAGCTTGTCCACGCTGATTCATCCAGGACTTAGTGTTTAAATACCCATATCATTTATCAAGAGTGCAGAAAGTGCATATGTTGGGTATTTGTTGGGCTGTTGCACAGCTGACTGGATTAAACGAGGCCTGTTGGGTTGTTCAGCTGTCCGTGTTTCACAGGTGTCCCATGAGAAAAGTGGACAGCACAAAAACGCCTCGCTTCATGTTACAAGCATATGAGAAAACAAGCATTTCCTTAGTATGTGAGGTAGTAAAACATACTATAATAAAGTAAGATTCTCAGTCAAATCAGTTTTATTGTGTAAAAGCAGTGTGTGTTTAGTGCAAAAAGGAAAACTGAGCACAAATACTCGTTTTTAAAATATAAATATTAAAAATCTTTTTTACAGCATAAAAATCTTCTCACTTAAACACAACTTGTTATAAAGTTTACAAAAAAGTCCTCAAATTTCAAAAGAATTTAGACCTCAGGTTCGTTGCTCACTGTAACAAAACCACATCCAACAACCGACAAATCAACTGGAACATTGTCTTTTTACATGCAAAGAGGAATTCCATGTAAGGAAAAGTAGATTAACAAACAGTTCATAGCCTTCTGTTCAAGTAAACACTTTGAAAGCTTTTAACCTCAACTACAATAATGTGCAATGAGTGAAGGTATCAATGTACTCACAACATGAAAGACACATTGAGTTCAGATTTACAAGCGGTTCTCACATCACAGGGTCAGAAATGTAACGAAGAGAATTAAACCATGTAGATGATTAACACTGGGTACAAACACTGGGGATTTTGCACTACTGCATGGTCTACCACGCCACTCAACATGATGGGTCACGAAATGATGCATCCCACTCCCTTCCCAAAAATTCATGTATTTATTTAGAGTGATAACACATAGGCTACACAATGTAACAATACTGGTCTTATTTAGACCAAAGTGTTAAATAACACATGTTATTTAAGGCTATACAAAGTTACAATCTCTTTCAAGGTAAGTCAAAAGCTAGTTGTGACAGTAATTCACAGCAAGACTAAGGGGAGATTTTCTTTTCTGTGAAGCGGACCTGAGTGTCTCTGACTTGTGAGGTGGAAATGAAGCAACAGCTCCACTCATGTTGCTAAGCAATAAAAACAGGATCTCAGGATGATTTGCTTCACAGATGCTCCGAGGTACATAGTGAACTGGCAGTGATGCAGCATCTTCTATTGAAAAAATATGTGGTTTTAATGAAAGTCTTTATATGACACTCAAATGGTGTTTGCTGTAAAAATGAAAATATTACACTTAGCATTCTAGGTTGTGACCAATGTGCCACATTAGAGGTAATTAATTAACACAGTGCTCGGAGTTGGGGTGTGCCCAGGCATCTACAGGTATCTATCTATCTGTGCATATCAAGGACAGCTCACTCCCCAGAGGATTCAAGTTTGAGTACCCCGCCACATTGGAAGCTCCGGTGCTTCGAACAGGACAAAAATCAGTGGTAGTTAGTATCGGTTTACTGCATACAGTTTCTGTTTTAAAAGCGTGTTTACTTCAAAATATAACAGTACTTAAGATCTAGTGGTGAAACAGCAAGCACCTCTTGTCAATCCTTTTTTTTTTTTTACTTCCTAAAATAGTTCAAATGTGCCTTCATCATCAGCACAGAGTCTTGAGTGCCCCGGAGGCACACAGTAGAGTCTGCATGTGGTATGGAGTTGGTGACTCTACCTCTACGGCCGGCTCAGGCCTGAACAGAGGTGCTGGAAAGGCAAAGGGTTGAACTTTTTTCTTCAAGATCTGTCCAATGCCCATAGATGGGAATTTAGCACGGTGCTGTGGACTGCTGGGCTCTTCGTTGCTGCTCCCACTGTGGCCGGTGCTGCCTCCACTACTGCCACTGTTGCTTCCACTACTGCCGGTGCTGCCTCCACTGCTGCCTCCACTGCTGCCGGTGCTGCCTCCACTGCTGCCGGTGCTGCCTCCACTGCTGCCGGTGCTGCCTCCACTGCTGCTTCCACTACTACCGCTGCTGCTACCCCCACTTCTGCCTCCACTGCTACTACCCCCACTAATGCTTCTCTTGTTGCGTCCATGGCTGCGCCCATGGCTGCGTCCATGACTGCGCCCATGGCTGCGTGCACTGCTGTGCCCATTGCTGCCACCGTTGCTCACTGCATTGCTGCCTGCATTGCTCACTGCGTTGCTCACTGCGTTGCTGCCTGTCTCCTGTTTGCTGTGCTGCTCTGTGCTAGGAGGACTATTCTTGGGCTGGGGTTTTACAACAACCACTGGGACATTGGGGATTGAGGCCTTTTTGAGGTAGGAGCTATCTGGCTGGTGGAAAGCAGAAACATGCCGTGGTGGTGAAAGAGCTCCATTGGTAAGCTTGTACCAGGGTGAGGGTGGATCATCTTTGCTTGGCTCTTTGCTCGCTGATGCCCAGGAGTGTGCACCCAGAGATGAGGGAGGTCGTGCAGGTACATCTACAGCTCTCGGGCCATCTTTCTTAGGAGGCAGTGCATCAAGGTGTCGGCCTCCTTGAGAGGTTTGGGGAAACAGTGGATGTATTTCTAGGTATTCTAAGGAGGAGGAGGCAATGCAGCCACCCTGTCGTGAGTAAGCGTCCTTCAGGCCGGTCATCGCTTTAAGAAGCCCTGTGAAAGAAAGGGAAACACTAAATAAAATAATCCTGAAATAAAATGAATAAATTGGCCAATAAATATCCTAATATTTTATTTCTTTGAACTTAAAGCCAATGTTTGGTTGTGAGGATCATGTTTTATGTTTCTTTTTTGAAAATGCTACTCACAGCCATAGCTCTACTCACACCAAATGTTGTATATCGGGTGCTGTGTCCTGACAGCATGAGGCAGTATTTAAGCTATTAAGTTACTGCTGCCCCCAGTCTCAAGGGCTCACCTGTTTTCTGTTTCTTCTCTTTGGTGGGGCCTTTGCTCACAGCCAAATAGACTGGTGTCTGCTTTGGAGGAATGGTGATCTTCTCAATGTGTTTCCTCCACTGTGTCTGGAAAAGCTCACTCTTTTTCTCCTTTTCTATACTGTATTGCTTTTCCTGTGGAGAAATAAATATGGGTTACCTTCCATTCAGAAAATGACCCATCTGATCCCCTTTTCCCATTCATAATGTACGTTACTTAAAGGTACAAAGTAAATCAAGATTAACCCTTTTAATCTGATAAGATGTGAACTGATAAGATTATGTTTTTCATAATGAACAGTATTGAATGATTTACTTCTTGGTGTTCATCAAAATGGTAAATTAATGATAAACATTTCTAAAACGCTGATCATTTTGCCACCAAGCATCACACTTACTCGATACTCTTTGGAGAGTCTTTTCATTTTCTTGTTAAGGAGGAAATAGACAGCTAGAGTGTGACAGGCTCGGTTAGTGAGCACAGCACTGAGGACTTCACTGTGCTTGTAGGCCATTCGTTCAGTCATATGCAGAAGAACCGTGTGGTTGATCTCCTCAATATGGATCCTGTACAAGGCAGGAACATTAGATTACACATTAGGCAACGTAGATTGGTAGACCGAGTTGTGTCTGCTATAAATCATATACATTGTTTTTATTTCCTCCTTTTACCTGTTTAAGTAAGGGATTCCAGTGTGTGGGTTGCCCAGCTGTAGCCATGAATCACCCATAACTTGATGGATGTTAGGTCTTTTGGCAGGGTCTGGTTCCAAAAGGCTCTTCAGTAAACTAACTGCAGCTGTAGGCAAAAACAATAAATGGTCTGTTTCAGTTTAATAAATTACATTTGGTGCAATGATAGTCTTCACTGTCTTATTCTCTACTTCATTAAACCTCAGACACTGAAATCAGCAAATCTATAGTTGACCTTTAGTGAACCTCTCAGCAGAGCTCTAGAGAGAACATACAGTATAAAGAGAACTATAGATAACAGTCTCTTTTCATACAGTGATACTTGCAGAAACACAACACCTCTCTCATAACCGGTATAAAACCATGCTGTCCCAACTCTATGTGGTAAGATCCAATTAACCCAGCACCTTCAACGTAGTGTGTTACATAAGAAGATAGAGAAGACAGATATGTGTCCATGACGATACAGTATATTTGTTACATAAGAAGGATCATCTTATTTCGGTGCTATATTTAAATGTATAACCTTTTCCTGTGGACCTTGCTGTAGCGAGGTTATCTGCGGGATTGTTTTGGGTCTGTCTGTCTTAACGGGGACTAATAATTAATGCAAACCAATTACATTTTATTGTGATCAATTTTCTTTTTCTTATGATAAAACATTTCAATCTCAAGGGAAGTGCATAATAATGGTGTCTTGAATACTAAAATGCTTTAAATAATATACTAGGGCTTTGGAATGAACAACTGAAAATCAACCACAATGGTATAATGGTTTTACATCTTCAGCCTTGGAAGTGCTTTGGTTACCACAGCTGATAAAAATTCTCCAATATATACACTGTTGGACTTTGTATTTATCTTATGGAATTGCTGATTTCAAAGTGCCTTACATGGTAATTACATGTTTATTTGTACCTGAGGAAAGTGATGGAGGCAGAGGGTTCATGTCCTTGTCCACCATTCTCTGGTGCAAAGCTTTGAGGTTGAAAGGCTCCACCGTGAAAGGGAGGGTGCCAGTGAGCATGGCATACATGTTGACTCCACTGCCAAAAACACATATATGTTATAAGGTTACCTTGTAAACATCATATACATATACATACATATTCTGTTCAGGTAAAAAAAATATGTAATTATACTGATTTTATGTTCATAAATCAGCGTTTCTAATTAACATATAACATAAATAAATCTATGCTAGTTTATGTTCATATGATTATAAACATTTAGTTCCCGGTCACATTGTCTCCATATATGCTATAACAGAGATGATTTTTTTTGTTTGTTAAACAATTGCATGATTTGGTTCAGTGTGTGAAATAAACAGTAATCATGTAGTGCATCTTATGTTAACTCACATTGACCAGACATCTACTTTAGGTCCGTATTTCTTCCTTGAGAGCAGCTCGGGAGCGGCATAGGCTGGGCTTCCACACTGTGTGCTAAAGGGGTCGGAATATCCCAGGATCCCTGCACAGTTGCTAAGTCCAAAATCTGTGTTAATGCACAAAACAAGAGAAGAATTCTGAATAGGGTGAATGTTGCTTCAGCTTACAGACTATGCTGCTTAAGTCAGTGCCACAGAAAAATGTAATCATGGCAGTCTTCAGCAACGCTCTCGCAGCTGAGGGGGGTTTATAGCTGTCCAACAATAACCCTGTCTGTCACATTCAGCTGTTAACCAGCAACTCTGTATGCTGAAGCAGACTTTCACAGAGGTGAGAGGTTGTTTGGTTTTAATGAGATAATGATTGCTCCATCAGTCCTCACCACATGCCAAAGAGGACAACTTAATTGTGCCATGAGTTTAGAGTAGAGTTTAGAGTGCTAGAGTAGGACTGGGTTGATGATGCATTGTTAAAAGTCCTGTCTCTGTAGAACTAGGTTTCATAAAAAGAATATTATAACGCATTATAAAACAGTATGTAACAAAAGCTTCAAGAGTGGGTTTACTTGACTTACCTATAAGTTTTATGTTGTCTTGTTCATCTAACAAAAGATTTTCAATCTTCAGGTCTCTATAGGAAGAAAGAAAAATAATGATATAGCTAGTATGGCTGGAGTCAGTTTATCTATCTAAGCTTCAGATAAGCCCAGTGAATTGGGCTGAAGATGCTCAAGCTCAGCTAGAGTAAATCATACAAGCTTAAAATCACACATTATGTAGTTTGTGACATTACTATCTTACCTGTGTACTACCCCAGCCCTGTGCAGGTGCTCCACGGCCATGACTAACTGACGGACGTATTTCTGTGCCTCTCTCTCTTCAAGTCGCTTCTTCTCGTAGATGTGGTTCATTAGGTTTCCTCCTGGGCAGAGCTCCATCACAAGATAGTAACTGTTTTCAGTCTCCAAGATGTCTAGCAGTTGCGTGATGTTAGGGTGACGAATCATTTGCTGGATCTGTCCCTCTCTGCGCAGGTTTTTGGTAACATACGAGTCCTTCTTGGCCTTTCTTTTGTCGATCACTTTCACTGCCACCTAGAGAACATATAGAGAAGAGTCCCACCATTAACACAACTGTTTTATTTTTTTCGATTACCAGACAGCCATAACACATCCACCATAGGCACTGTTAAATTGATGAAGATGCAAATAATCTTTGAATATGCATATATGCTCGTCCTCTTGCCAACAGATCGTATGACCAGGTCACTGTCCTTAAACATTGTAAGGTAAAATGTATGCAACTAAACAACAGTACATAATAGAGGTTTAGATTCTCAAGTTATATAAACAATATGTGACATTCTGATGGTCACTGAAGCCTGTGGAGACAGAGCAGGTAACGGGGGAAGGGTTCAGGACAAATGACCTAATGGCTAAGTTCCCGAGCTCTTTACACCACATCCACCCAGGGGCTGGGACCCCAAATGGCTTGTTAATGCCACCCATTTGTCACAACAGACGAGCACAAACCACTAATGCTGAATAAACACCCAAGCTGCTAGAGTGGTGACAAATGTGTTTATGTTTGTGTGAGTGTGTGTATATATGTATGTATTTATGTATGGGGGCTGCACTATTAACATTCTTCGGCTCTACATAATAGAAACACTTGTAACAATAACCCAACCCTTTGGGGAGGAGGAGACATCTAAATGAACAGCAAAATTCTTCCATATGAAAGGAAACCTAATTGGCCTCCAAAACAATGGTAACTGATTTAAGCCTTTAGAAACATATTGCAAATTGTCTACATGGATATTTTATTGTGGCATTATATAGTACATGTGGGTCTCCCTTTTTTTTTTTTTTGCGGGGTGGAGAATTTAAACAGCGAAACCCTGAAAAGAGCCCGGTTCTGTTTGTTTCACTGCTGATCAAAGTGCTCATCTCTGTATTTGCAAATGAACAGGTTTCAGAAGGTGGCCTGCCATGCCAAATTATCAGACTATAAAAGAGCTTGTGAGCAAACAGGTCATACATGACCAATTGAGCAAATAATTACACCAATTAGACTAACAGAAGGACTAAAGAGATGTAAAGACAGGCCTTAAAAGCCTTTCTGTGATATATTCAAAACAGTCACCTAAATGCAAATGTAACAACACTTGCTCTTGATCCATCGCCAATGATCAGCTCAGGCTGGCCAAATAGGGTTGTGGGGGTAGATGGTAAGAGGGGGGGACCCCGAGAGTTCAAGGCTAACATGTTTATCTTCTCCACAGACAAAGGACGAAAATGGGTTACACATGATCAAAACACACAGGAGAAGCATGTGCTGTGTTCCCACCGCCCCACCCAAGCCCCCCAATGATGTCATCTGAGCAAGAGCGAATGAGGAGAAGGGAGAACAAGGCACGCTCTCTCCTGGTCGAGATTTCTGGTGTTTGCATCATCAGTGGATGAGACGTTTTTTGTCCCCACAGCAACAGTCAAAGGCAAGTGTTGAAGAGCCGGATTATTCCTTAATGCAGTGAACAGGATTTTGAGGACAATTTGTCAAAAAACCAAGCCACTTTTTCTCAAATATGTCAGTAAACACATTGTGCTAAATGAGGAAGTGAACAAAGGCAGACACTAGGTGATAAGCTTAGGCTTCACCAGAGGAGATTTTTTATTAAATAATAACGCTTAAAAGTGTAATATTGAAAGAACATAAAATTATTAGAATACAATTGCATTGTCACATGATGCTCTGTAGGACAAAGAGCTTGCAAAATTGTTTATTTGTATGCACATTATAAAGGCCATTATTTCCAAGACAACCCATGTCATTAAAAAAATTCCATTGTGAAAGTTCACTCCTGTTCCTAGTGAACTTGCTGAAGCAACAAAATATGACTTCAGTGATAATAGCTTTCTGGGCTAATCTAAGATTAATTTTAGATACCTAAATCTGTAATCAGTAAGCCTAGAGGAGTACCTTCATTACTTAATATTACATAAGTACTTGTGTGTTTAACTGGAGGGTCCTGTGCACTCCTGTGGTGGATAGTAATTCAAGTGCACCCAGAGAAATATTTAATATTTTAGAATGTGAATTTAAATTGCACATAAAGCTTGATATTATATATTTACATAGCTATATATTACTTGAACACTGATGCACAAAAAACCCCTGGTGGCTTGCAAATAGAAAAGCATATGCAGTATAAGATGGCATGAATTAAAAGCTTTACTGCAGCTTCTCTCTCTGCTACTGTACTATGGTATCATTGGTTGCTAGTGATAGTGCTGGTTTGTGAGAGGGCCAAACCTTGATATTAATCACACGTTAATTTAGACTTTTGACTTATCAGGCTATATGCACAGCCCTTTTTCTTTCTTGCATTTTCACAGAAACAGGATACTGACAGCTTTTCCATATCAAAATGCAAATAAACATGATAACATGAAACAGCATGCACTGGGGTTTTTTCTTCTTCTTTTTTTTTTTTGCATTTTAACAGAAACAATATACTCACAGCTTTTTCATATCAGCAGTGCTAACAAACATGATATTATGGTATGGTATTTATATCACAGTTTAGATTTTAAACACACTGTAGTATGAATGAACAATATGTGAACTATGTTATTATGAATTACTTGAGGAATAGCAGTAACAGTAACGTCACCTTCTCTCCGGTGAGCGCGTGCAGCCCCTCGCGCACTTTGGCGAAAGAGCCCTCTCCGAGCTTCCTGCCGATCAGGTAATTTCCAACTCTTTTGGTGTGGTAAAAGTTCCGAAGGATGTCCCCTGATGGACCAGTGGACAAAGACGGAGGCGGGGTGTTTTCCGTACCGGTGGAAGCCGAGGTTTTCAGCTCAAACAGCCGGTCCATGTTCATGTCTGTTCCAGCTTCCGGCATCTCTGCGCTTGCTTTTGGGCGTTAAATTCAGATTTATCGAGTTATACAGACGCGTCTCGTTTTAAGTGCGCTAAACTTGACCCCGTGTCTAATCTAAATCAGGATGCGCAGTCCAGACTCAGCACCACGGTCTAGGAGCACAACAAAGAATTACTATAAAAGTGAATCATTACTCTCCGTCTCTCTCTGATCTCAATTATCATAGTCGTTACTATTAACGTTTTCATTAAAGCCTGTACAGCTCCACTCCACAACACACTGAACTGTTGAACGTCTCACGCTCTGGTTTAAGTGAGTTTCCCGGTACAGGGTGGGGGCGTTTCCTATTTGCTATAGACCGGTTTCTCAGTCGCTAGGTATAAATCTTATCCAATCAGAAGCCGAGCTACGGTGCCCTGAGACTCCACCTCGTCTAGTTGTAAATAAGCCCCGCCCCTCGCCGGTGCACGCCTAGACAACAAAGAGCACGTTTGGAGGACAGTCTCTGATGGAGTGTTTATCAGATTTAGGCTACACGATGATAGTTATAATCAAGAAACAAGGGCCTTTAATCCATGGTTTAAAAACACATCACATAAATGACATTAACGAAAGAAAAATCACATTACACTACAGCGGTGACAGTGACGTCACGAGTGGAGCGCAACACGCATTTGTCCCTGTCACGGAGCAGACACAAAAACAAAACCATTCGGGTTGGTTTATGATATGTACCAATCGTTGAAATTTAAATTTATATTTACACACATTTTCTTTTTACAATAACTGCTATTCTTTAAAATTCTATTCACCTGTCTTAGTGTATATGCATCTTTTATATCAATCAGAGAAACACTGGATGCTAGAAACTTTATCATCAATGTCATTGACTATTCATAAATCTTCCTCAGTACGTGTTTTGTACGGAATGAAGTAATGTCTAAATGAAACGCGGTGAGGTCATTGTTTACCACAGTAAACATCACCACGTGCTTCTAACGGTCTGTAATTTCCAACACAATAACGGGAAAACAAGACCACTGGGACATCTAGTGGTGCGAGCGGGTAGTGCAGCCATCTGGGATCTGATTCCATAGTTTTGGTTAATGAAATGGAAATGATCTCAGTCTGAGCACATCATAATAATTTCTACCCTGGACACTGATTTCTTTTTTTTATTTCTTTTTTTACACGCATTTGTCTTTCTGTGTCATATGATTTTCTTTTTATTTTGTGATTTTCAAAGCACAAGTTGTAATTACTGTAATAGTGTATCACACATGTTGTACATGTATGGGAATTGGTAGGCACCCTCCAGAGCAACTTAATTTTTTTTCATTACACGTACACATTGGCAACTTGGTGGTGCTGGGGTTTGAACCTGTGATCTTTCAATCAGCAGTCCATCACCTTAACCACTGATCTTCCCCTGTCCCCTTTCACTGAGCATGTACAGTGTGAGGTACCCAGTTCAAGAAACAGCAAAAAATTCAAAGTTAAAAAATGAGCACATTGTTCATCAAAATATGGCACAGATCTTGCAATGACTTGTACTTAAAAATGTATTTTATTTTGTATTTTTTTTTACAGTAAGAGACCAAATTAAATGAGGTGGTGCACTTTATCCTCTTCTCTCTTTTTTGACATTTATAAAACATAAATGAAGTTAAACAACTTTTAGTTCTACTGGTGCGCTGTCTTTCTGCTTTAGTAGGTGAGCTACAGGTAAAACTGTTGCTATGATTACTATTAAGTGATTTAGATGATTCTATAAAAAATCGTTGATGTTCATGCTGATTTAGTGCATCTTGTAGGCATCAATGTTGATTATGTATTGAGTGTAGACATTTGAATCTATGTTTAAATCTACACAGGCATTTTAGAGCAGAGTCATTGTTTTTATGGGTCAGATTTACAATTAATTTCTCAGTAACAAATTTCAGTCACGTGTACAATGTATAGGCACTAGCTGGCATATTGTGAAGGCACAGCACACTAATTAAGACATCACTCTGGTGCCAAGAGATCATTTAGACAAGGAACATTTCAGCCACAACTGTTCTAACATTTCATCACATAGAGTATGATCACACTGTAACTCTGCATTACACTGTTTCATCATGTGCAGTTGTAAAAGAGACTGGTGTGATTATTGGTTCAAGTCTTTCTTATGGAGCTCAAGTAGATAATATTCCTAGGATAGCATTTTTTTGTCTCAGAAATATTGGCAAGGTAAGAATATAATAACACTACATGAGGCAGAAAAACTACTTCATGATTGTATTACTTCTACAGTAGGTGGGACTACTGGAATGCCTTTCTGTCTGGATGTTCCACTAGGTACATAAACAAGCTCCAGAATGCAGGAGCCAGAATTATTAATACAAGCAGAAGATATGAACACATAGCATTGGCGCCCAGTGAAATTTCTCATTAATTTTAAAATATTACTATTGACCTTTAAGGCACTAAATGGTCTCGCACCACCGTACCTGAGTGACCCACTAGTGTTTTATGGTCCACCACACCTACTTCAATCCAAGGGTGCAGGCTTCTTTCTGGTACATGTATTATGAAAACTACAGCAGGGGCAGAAATGTTTTTTTTTCAAAGCCTTACAATCTTACAATTAATGTTTAGGCACAGTCTCAGTGTTTAAGTATAAATTTAGCGTTTTTCGTGAATAGATTTGCTAAGGAGCAGATCTCATGGATTTAGAGTTTTAAGGTGAACTGGTATTTTTAGATGCTGTCTTCCCTACTCTCATTGATCACATTGAAGGTGTAGTGCCTGGTTGCTTTACTTCCCAGTGACCCCACATATCTGTGTTTGCCAAGATACACATGGCACTCCTGAGTCGACAGTGGTCCCGAACCCTCTGCCCTCCAGACCTGTCTGACGCATCCTGGTGCCCCAGTTCTTGTTGGCCTCTAGCTCACTGGCCCAGTATGGATCTATTTGGGATGTGTGTGGTGAATGAGGTTGGTTCTCAGGGAGTTTTTTTTCTTGCCACTGTCACCCCCTTTTTATTATTCTATAAAGCTATTTTGCAATGTGGACTATTGTTAAAAGTGCTATACAAATAAAATTTGATTGAACTGAAGAGAGTCAAGAAAACAACATACAACACAAGCTCTTAGACAGTAGTTCATTCTAGTCATATAAATGTACCTCAAATAAAGGATCAGTTATAAGCAGAACCTACTTCAAGACTCAAAACCACTTGAAACAACCTTTACACCAATGGATCATTCAATTACAGGCAATGGTGTAACAGTTACATGGGGAAAAATAATGTGCATCTGGAGAAATCAACAAACATGAGCCAAACAAACCAATACTTGCTTTAATGAGATACTGCATGCATGTCCAAAACCAAGAGAAGAAAATGAAGAAGCTCAGAGCTCATCAAATGCAAACTAACAGAGAGTCACCGGGGGACAAGATGCAGAGGGTAAAGAAAGCCTTCACATGCCGCTCGTTACTAATGATGTGTCTGATGAGTCTACCAATGCAGGTACAGAGGTCCCTCTAATCAGTCTTGCAGCACTTGAGTGTTTCTTTTAACCTTTTTACTGTAAGTTTGGTGTCTCATAGAAAGTATGACCTCTACAAGGAAGAAACCAAAGAAAAAATCGACCTCAACTGTGAGAGACTGCATGCACATTTGGAAGTGAGGGCAAAGAAGATAAAATTTAAGAAGAGCCAAACCCTGTGTTTAAATGCTAGCGTAGCTTCTCCTTAGGATTGACCCTCTACTTTATGTAAAGTAGGTAGGTCAAAGAAGACGAACAGCTTTCACCCTATCACATACACATATAGTATCCATTGTATTAGTATAACCACATTGTTGTAATTACTTGTGTTTGTAATCATTGAACTTTTGTGAATCAGCTTGAGGCTGCAAAACACACACACAAATTTGCATGCTTAAAAGTGAATCTTAAAAGCAGTTGATGTTGAGATGTGTCTGCTGCATATGCTCTACAAAGCCTTCATAAAGGTTCTAATGTGAGGTGTTGTAAACACACACACACACACACACACACACACACACACACACACACACACACACACACACACACACACACACACA
>JAQQZT010000009.1:10917263-10941938 GCA_030068275.1 Clarias platycephalus | reverse complement strand
CACACACACACACACACACACACACACACACACACACACACACACACACACACACACACACACACACACACACGATAAAATAGTATAAAGAAGTGAGGCTGAGGTTGAAGTTGACACTGAAATTCTTGCAATATATCTGTAGCAGGTCATGCCAGGTGATTAGTCAAATCCAAAAGCTAAAAATACAAATTGTATTAAAGTACAGATGGCTTTGCATGTTTTCTGTTTAGAATGAAGCCAGCAGGAAATAAGTGACTTGACTATGCTTTGCAATTGAAATTTCAAAGCATAGTACTGGTAATATCACTAATAATAAGATATTATTTCTAAATTAACATGCAAACAAGCAACAAGCAATTAAAATTATTATGGTGAAGATGGTTTGAAGTTGGAGATTAGATATTCAATAAATATCAGACTTCTGGTCATCAATCAGTTCTGGTTGATCATTAACAGAGATTAGCAGCAGCATCTCACCCCTTCCATCCCCACAAGATCACACTGAGTACCTCCTTACTGCTTTGTCAGGATTTAAAAGGATAAGTTTCTAATCATTAGCACTTAATTGATCATCGTAGGGGTGCAGACCTTTATAAAAGCAGAAATTTTGCCAAATTGCCAAATCTGGAGCATTCAGGTGTGTGTTAACACAATGCCAAGAGGGAAGGACAAAAGTTATTCACAAGTGGAAAGCATTCAAGATAGTTCCCAATCTTCAATGCTAAGAGAACGAAAAACCAAAAGAGCTACATCTCAGACCCCAAAGGCCTCACTGAGTATGATAAATGTTAAAGTCCAAAACAGCACAATTAAAAGAAGACTGAACAAATACGGTTTGTTTGGGAGGGTTGTCAGAAGAAAGCCCCTTCTGTATAAAAAGAACACAGAATGTGTTGAGTGGCTGAGGTTTACAAAACTGCATTTAAACAAGCCACTTCTGGAACAATGTAATATGGACAAATGAGACTGAAGTTAGCCAACACAATACAACACAACTCGGCACAGGTTTTACATTGGATCCCCTTCCTGATGCAACCCTTCCATTTTATCCTGGCTTGGGTCATTTGAGATATTTGTTCTACAACGTGAGGCTACATGTCCTGCATGAGGCACAACCATTTAAAATAGATGTTTAAATGTTTAAATATTAAATACACTTCATGTGTTTGTGTACAATTTTTCTATAACTTCAGTTTGTTATAAAGTTTTTACTATTAGCGATAATATGATTAATAGTGGCACATCATGTAATTGGCCCAAAATAGAATTTTTCATGTGTAACTTTAACTTCTGAACACTTCTTTTATCAAAAATATTACGTTTACATAATTTCCATATTATAGGAACTTTTATGTTGTAACAACATCCTTGAAAAGTGGCCATAATTTCATGAGGATGTCACTACTTTAACAATTTATCAATGAATCCACATAATAGTGGAACATAAAATTGTTATTCTTTTTTGTACTTTTTTTTTTTTTTTTTAGCATTGTTTGACCTTGGTCAGAGATCCTGTCTTCTTTGTCTTTCGGCTGTTCCCTTTCAGGGGTCGCCACAGCGAATCATCTGCCTCCTTCTAACCCTATCCTGTGCATCCTCTTCTCTCACACCAACTAACTTCATGTCCTCTCTCACTGCATCCATAAATCTCCTCTTTGGTCTTCCTCTCGACCGACAGTAGCCCAATTTCCCCCGGCACCCTGTAAGTCAACAGCACCAGTGGCGGTCGTTGTTAACCCGGGCCACGACCGATCCGGATTGGTCAGAGATCATTTATATTTACATAAAACACTATCAGAAGATATAACATTTAAAACTGTAGGTCACATGACCTGGAAATTAATAAAAGACAAGTATAGTATTTAAAAAGAAAATAATAATAAGCATGCAAAGTAATGATATTTAATATGAAGTGGAGTGCCCTCTGCAGGACATTATTGGGAGGTTATTAAAATAAAAGGAGGTCATTGAAATAAAATCATGTAAATTTTACAAGAATATTAATTAAATATTTTGCAAATCAAAATATACCACTATTAGCCATATTGCCATTAATAGCAACAATACATTGTAACTTAACACTGAAGTATTATAATTTTTTTTTTTACTTTTTGTTTTTTTTTTCAAAATCTATCAATCACTGTCAGCATGTGGCTTAAGATTTGTGGCAAGTAGGCTCAATCACATTTCAGTCAGTCAGTAATTCACAGATGGGCTTCAAGTCAGTGTGATCATCTGCAGGGTGGTTGAGCTGATGATTTGTAACCTGGAGGTCTTCCAACTTTAAACCAACTTCAGCCAAGATGACATCCAAGAGCAATGAAAAAATAGACAAAAAAGCAAACCACGTTTAAAAACTTAAGAGCAGTGTTATTTAAAGTTCTATTTAAATATCCAGTACTCATTCAGGACTCATTCAATTCAGAGTCATTCAGTACTATATATATATATATTTTTTTTAATTACTTTTTATTAGTATTCACAACAAGACATAATATTTCAAATAAATAATTCAAATAAATCTATTTCAAATAAATAATAATAACATAATATCAAATAATAATTTGATAATAATAATCAAATAAAAATAAATAATAATAATATTATTATTATTGTGCATAAAATGCAGAAAATACTTGTGTTAGATTGAGAGTTTATTTACAAAGAATATTTGCAATATGAAGACCTCTCACTCATCGCTTTATTCTGTATTCAGGGCCTGGGCCTATCCCAAGAGACTTAGGGCACGAGGCGGGGTACACCCTGGACAGGGTGCCAATCCATCGCAGGGCATATACACACACACACACACACACACACACACACACTATGGGCAAATTGGACTGTGGGCGGAAACCCAGATAACGAAACCCACCAAGCAAGGGGAGAACATGCAAACTCCATGCACGCAGAGACGGGAATCGAACCTGGCCAGACCCTGGAGGTGCAAGGCGACAGTGCTAACCACAACTCCACTGTGCCGAAATATGAAGACCTGTGTGTAGAAGGTGAAATATCTTGTGCGCACTAGCATCCGAGAGGTCGGTGTGGAGAGGTTAAAGGCTTTGTACCACCGCCCCCCCCACCGTATGTCGTTATGTCCTGTAGAACTGTACAGTTAGTGCACAGATGACCGCCAGTGGGCGCCATTTATCCACTATTTAGAAGAACACCAGCCCACGTTCAGAAAAGACGTCTCATAGGGTTCGTTTGGATGTTCAGCGCTATTATAATGTCTGTTTTAATATACAGTGAGCATTTTGCAATGATAACATACGAAACCGTGGGACGTGTCAGATTTATGTGCTGCTTTCTGTTGTCTTTCGGTGAGTGAACGCGGAATTGTTTGCGAGCTTGTATTCGCGTTTATGGTGCCTGTTTGTCATAGAGAAGTCTGACTGCACGCTGTACTGAACATCACATTTCCTTATGTGTGTGTGTGTGTGTGTGTCCCAGCAGTGCTTCCGGTCAGCAGTGTTCATGACGGCACAGCAGGTGGCTCTCAAGTGAGAACAAACCGCCGAACCCGGAACCGCGTTTCTGCTCTTTTCATTAGCGCTCATTCCTAAAGCACGCGCTGTGGTGGAACAGCCGCTATTGTTAACTCGATAGGTTCAATCGATACAGCGCCAAGGAAGAGCCTTTCTAGAAAATACTGTATTAGAAAATGTTGAAGTTTAACCTGGTAGTTAAAAAGAAAGTGTACTGAAATCGGCTTTATATTTAAGACTAGCTGCATTTTTGTTGCTTTTACTCAAGAAATAATGTTCATATAGTATACCTCCATCCATCCATCCATCTTGGAACCTCTGTAGTCCCAGTAGTAACTGGGGACTGTGAAGGCCAGTGGTGACAATTGTATTTATTCCCATTGTTACAACCATGGTAGGACACATTACGGGCAATTTGGGTACGCCAATTAGCCTAATCTGCATGTTTTTGGCCTGTTGGAGGAAACTGGAGAACCTGTAGAATCTCACCAAGCACAGGCAGAACATGCAAACTCCATGCACACAGACCCCGAGGCGGGAATCAAGACAACAATAATGTTACTTGTTGAGTTCATTCGTTTATTCATTCATTCATTTATATTCAGCAACCTCTTTCTCCTGGTCAATGTCATAATGGACACTATGCCAGGGACACTGGGTACCAGACTGGGACACACCATGACCGGGGATACCAGTACATCACTGGACACCATGAGCACATTCACGTGTCAGCCAAATTAGTGTTTCCAATCTACTATAAAGTTTTTATTTTTTTTTAAATGAGAGGAAATCAATGTGTGCTTAAACAGATAAAAACCCCATCCAGCTGAACCTGTGAGGTGGAAAAGTTCACTGTTCCACAATGCTGCCCCTCCTTTGACAGTTTACCTCCAAAAGAAGTTGTAAGTTAGGTGTTGACTTAACACCAGCTGTGATATCATCACAGTTAGCAGTGGCTATGCTTATTTGAATTGCAGTTTGCCAAAGGGGATAACTGTGCCAGTGTGACACAAATATGCTTGTACAGTTACTGGTCACTTTAATAGAACACCTGCACACTTGATCATTTGTATAATTATTCAGTTTCCAAATCACATAGTATCATCAAATCAGATGAGAAAGACCAGGTTATGTTTTTCTGATTTTAAACCTTTCAGTGATCATGTGTACGTACCACTGTAGCCTACCTGTCCTTAGCTGATAGGAGTGGAACCTTATGTGGTCTCCTAGCGTTGTAGCCCTCATTGTTTGGTCTGTTGTTAGAGGCTTCTAGGTTGTAAAGAGTCATTATTTGAGTTACCATAGCCTTGCTGGCCATTCACATCTGACCGTCCCTTATAAACAAGGTGTTTCCACCCACAGAACCACCTGGAAAGGGAAAAAAAGTTCTGGCACTTAAGTCTCAAAATTGTTCTGGAAGGGTAACCTTCTATTATATGAGTCTACATACAATTTTTAAGGGCTTTCTAAAATGAATGTCTAAAATGACTTGTGTTATGGGATGTGTACTATTTCTTTTTTAAAAGATTGGCAAGAGCACCGGCTATACACAAGCATTCTGGCACTCACCAATGAGTCTTGCTTAATCAGGAGCACACAGGGGTGTTCGTGTATGTTCAGCTGGACAAAAATAAGTACTATCGGAGTAAATTCAGTAGTAAGGGTTTTGCTGTGTATTGTATCTGAAGTGTTAGAAATCTAGTTATGATATCAGTGATGTGTGTAATGATGTTTATATCAGTGCCTTCCACCATTTACAAGGTGTTTTTATGCACTTGTCCTGTAGCCTTCATTGTTCTCTTTCTACAGGAAACACTCAACATAAATGGCCCTGTTAACCAAGTCATAGGTGAGTTATGCCATTAAAACTGTGATATTAATGTTAAGGGAGACTATTAAATTCATGATTATTTTATGACAAAACAACTGAACAATAAGTGCATAGAACAATTGCTATACAGCCCTTAAGTATTTTCTGCACAGAGAACAAGATCTTTTTCTTATAGTAAATTAAGTATTTAATGAGGAAAATGCTCTCTCTCTCTTCTTTGGGGCTATGTTGACTGTACTGTTTAAAGGTGCCTCCTATAATTGGCTATGCTGCAAAAGCTGTTTTTATGGCTGTAGTCATCTAAGATATTCGCAACCAGTAACTATAGTTTTGTAATTGCAGAGGAGTTCCTCTAGCATAAAATAAATTTTATGGTATCTAATTTAGGTTAAAAATCTCAACAGTTCTCTCTCTCTCTCTCTCTCTCTCTCTCTCTCTCTCTTTCTCTCTCTCTCTCTCTTGGCTCCCCTCTTTTTCAGAACTTTCAGAAGTTGTATTTGTAATTCAGAGTCAGAAGAACTCGTACCACATCAAGAGAGCAGAACAGAGGAGAGCTCACATTTTTGAACAACAGCACGTAGATCCAGCTAATCTTTCTTTCACGATTCACAAATGGTTTTGTTCAGTTAGAATTTTCAATATTAATTGAACAGCCATCACACTCTGCTCTGCCAGGATGTCATGATCTGCAGTGGCTTAATTTTAAAGTCAAACAAAGCTAGGCTTTCCCAAGTGTAGAGAGCGAGAGAGGAAATGAGGGAAATTGGAAATCCAAATGCTTGAGATATATTTGCTTAGTTCCAACAAAGCACTTCCAAAGATTTAGAGAAAATTGGTACATTATTAGCTTCACTCTCTACAAACAAACAAATAAATAAACTGATAAAACGTTTAAAATGTATTCAATAGCCAGCATGTTTTGTTGGAAAATAACTCATAAAGGTTTTAACAGAAATTATAAATTTTGTCATTAGTGGGTTATTTACACCATACTGTAGTTTAGCCTGGATCACCTTTTTTTTTATTTTATTTTTTAAAGGTTTTTGTGAAGCTGGTTCATATTAGACCCTGTTTTCAATCTTTTAAAGTGCCTGCCACATGCTCCAAAAACCATGAAAGCAATTGTGGAAGATAGTAATGCCTACAGGATTGTAATAATTTATAACCAACATATCCATGTAATTTTAGACCTCCCAGAGTGAAGATTTTATAATCCCTTTCACTGACATAGTGTTAGGTTTATGAACTGATTTATGCATGGTTCCTTTTATTGTATTTGTTGAGACCTTTTGTATTTATTGTAAGAGCTAAATTGAGCAAAGGCAATATTATCGATTTGGCCCTATAACCTTTGCTATGATCTAACACAAATTACTTCGGTTGTTTAGTGAGACTATAAACTTACAAGGCCAGCTTAGTTTGAGGCTATAGCTGTATTGTATTTCTTATCCTTTTGGTTGCTCTTGGGTTTGCTGTCTGTTTGATGCATGTGTCTGCTATAAAGTAGTAAATGAGTATACTGAGCACAAGAATTAAACTGTGCATCATTTTTTTTACTTTGTTACTGTGGTAAGGCCAAGTTCTGAGTTCAGCAAATGTTCAGTAACAGTAGCTTTACTTCAAATTATTGGAAACATCATTTACAATAATCTTTTATGGTAAATTATGAAGGAAATGCTGCTCTCTGTTCTCCCAGTTTTAAGGGACCAAATGTTATGTAAAGCCCCTCTGTAAAGGGGTAAGTTTTAAGGGGTATGTATTTACTCTGGTGAAAGCTTTTCTTGATTGTTGACAATGAGACAGTGGTTTTGATTTTAGCATGATCAAAATCTGCATCTTGCATCAATGTCAGTGACTACTCTTTAGATTTGATAGTTACAGTAGAGGTAACAGCAACAGCCTCCAAATGTAAATAGCATGTGACATCGTCTAAAGACTGTTTAGCTGCATACTTGTAAGTGAAATAATAAAGGAATAAAACAAAACTTGCCATGGACCATGCTTTAAAAATTTGGATGCAAATACTAAAGGTGGAAAGTTTTAGTTTTATTAGTAGTATTTATGTAATACTTCTATATTGTAGTTGATAGCTAAAATGACAATAATGTTATTAATGACCAAATATTTAGGGACATGACAGTATATGAGCTATAAGCTAGTGAGAATGTGTAAACAAACTATACATGCTCAAGAAAATTAAAGATCTCATCAGCAGATTTACTGTATGGTGTCTTGCAGAGCTCACCAGAGGTTGTTCTCCTCCATGAATTGTCAGAATACGATGGAAACTGGGGGATTCTTCCTGCGCTGCCTCGGTAAGCACCACTTTTATCTGCATAAAAAAAAGATACAGGCATCCAAATGGTGTCAGTCGTAGACACTTTTACATACATTAAGGTTGTACATATAGTAGAAAGGGAAGTGTGGTATAGGTATTCTCTCAATGCTGTGTATCAATAATTCAATTACTATAGCTAACATTTATTATTTATTCATCCACTAATATTGATTTTTTCTGTTTTCTTTACTGTAATTTCAGGCTTATAATTTACAGACATTTAATATATACTTTACATAAAGCCATTCTTGCTGCTTGTGTCTAAAACTTGCCCTACCTCCCGTCATGTTGGGTATTCTGATCCATTCTATGATAACTGACCGTACTGTATACAGTATATCATGCACTGTATACATCATACAGTAAATCAAGCTCACTTTGCTTTTAAAGAGTAAGATTAAGTGTGTCTTACCTTTAGAGGTTGGTCAAACCAAAGCACAGGCACAAATTTGAATGTGATGTCAAGCAGTTTCTGCTAACTAAAATCTTTAAAACTTTATCAATTGTTAATATAGTCATGATTGACATGTTGAATTAGTTTCTTAGCTGCGTTTTAAAAAAAAAAAGGTTTTGCATAACTGATATTTAAGTTATCTGCAGGTGAATTTTTTTAAAATTCACAATAGAGTAATGAATATACCGTACTTACTATGCCACTTAGACATATCTGTATATTTGAACAGTTTGACAGCAAAAAGAGATGACTTCATTGTTGCAGTTTTGAGAAAAACTATACATTTTTTTCAAATGGAGAACAAAGTATTCCAAACTGATTTCTTTGAGACACAATTGTGTTAAAAAGCACTTATGCCAAAAATGATTTGTCAGAATGGTTTGAGTTTTATAATTCAGAATTTTATTAGATTTTTTTTTTTAAAGCTGTAAAGAGCTTTTTTAAAGATCTCCCACAGTTTTGTCACAATGGTTACATGATCCTGCAGTTGTGATTGTGATCATTTAAGTACGCAGTATAGTATAAAATATGTAATTTGAGTTTTAATAAAAAATTAAGCAACCTCATGCGTTGATTCTGATTTGCAACAAATTAGATCAAAGGAAAAAAAGTGTTTGTTTTGGTGCACACACAACCTTTTTGATTTAAAAAATGCACTTTGTTGCTTGTGCATATTTTAAGTCTTGTAATGATATTTCTCAGCTTCACCATGGTGCTTACAATACAGTATCCCACATAGTTTTAATAAATATATACTGTAACATGCTGTTCAATCAACATCCAAATCACATAATGTCTTGTTTCATATCGCAGAATTTAAGCAAGGTATACACACTATAATAGTGACTGTAATGGGGACAACAAAGTGTAATTGTCCTTTTTTAGGCTTTTTTTAGGCCAGTTCAACAATTTGTTACATTCTTAAAAAGAAAAATCTGCTGTTGAGTTCAGTATCACTAAAAGGCCTGGGAGGCTAAACTGATATACAGTTATATAAAATTAAAGTGGATGATTGCAGAATTCACTTATTGGTATAGAAACAAAAACTCCACAAAATCTAGCAAAGTCAAGAATATTCTCAAGTCTACAATCAAGAGACATGATCATGTACACTCCAGTACTTAAGGGTTTATTTTAAGATGCAGACTATTGGTACCCCTGTAAAACTGAAAGGCCAGATTGCACTTCGATTATAAAAAGACTGCACAAATACAAGAATCTTTGGAATCATTCAAAAAACATCTGATTTTGAGAGGAATGATGCAGAAGAAGTGTAAACAGAAAGAAAGGAAATGCTTCTTATCCCCAAAAATACCCCATCATCTGTCGAACATAGAGAAGACAGTGTTGGCACAAATACATAGAGCTATACTTACTACTTGGTTTCAAGTAAATGCTCATAGCATAGCATTTCAGAGTGAAGGTGTATAATGACCCCAAACAGCTTTTCACTTACTGAAGACAAAAATGAAGGGGGAAAGAACCATAAAGAAGTCGCAACTGCATGCAGTTGTAGCATTTTAAGAGAGAAAACTCAATTCGAAACACTCTGATTTTTAAATTTTTTTTTATCAGACTCTAGTTTACCATGTTTACAGAATGTACCTAATGACAAAGAATAATATTTTAGTAAATGAAAATAACAAATGGATTTATTGTACAAAAGACAATTGTATAATATACAAAAGGTGAAATCAATGAGATCTCACCGAATCAATGGACAGAATCATGAATATAAAACGCACCTCTCATCATTATATAATGAGCATCTATTTTATGACCTGTAGCCAAGTGAAAGAGACACTGTGTACTTTATGCCATAATGGATCACCAGCTGGATAGCTCATTGAGTACAGAGTTTGTTAGTTACGATCCTGAGAATGGTGTCTATGGACACTAAGGTAAAAGTTAAACCATGTAAACCATGTAGTCTCATTATCTACAGTATGTTTGTGAGTGTACACATTGCAAATTGCAAAAATATAAAACCATATCCTATAAATGTTATTACCTGAACTTTCCTAATCTTTATGATGTCACAACATTGTTGACCATGGAATATGAATTAAATTGATACACCAAACATACAGTACCCTGAAAAATATTTTAGTAAAGCATAGTTTTACATGAGCAGGTTTGGTTCACGCAGTGTCTTTGATCTACATTCCGAATCACTTTAACATGAAATAAATTACATTGAATTGCTGGGGCTTTTAAAATTTAGACGTACTGAAGTGTTTGTTTCTCAGGCTGGCTGAAAGTTACTGCCAGAGCTCTTTGTGGATTTTTTTCCTGGAGGAGGAGACTCTTGTTGATTTATCCAAACTGCTGCAGGTTCTCAGCAGATTTAACCCTTTGACAGTAAGTTATTCTTCTATTCTTTAATCTTTTATCATTTTAAACTATTTCCAGCATATTTTCTGCACCATGTGGCAATTTTAAATGGGCAGCATCTTTTAAACCCCTATGAGCATGCCAGTTAATTTTATAACAATTAAAATGGTTGTAGATATAAACTGCTAAGCTACTATGCTAAAGTCTGGGGGAAAAAAGTAACTGTTACCCTCAGCTAAGAGGACATTGGTTTGAACAGAATTATTCAGTATAATCTTAAATCATCAGGTAGATATTGGAAACATAGCATTCTCTTATCAGATTCATGAGATGGTCACCTGGAATGATTTTCAGTTCAGAGGTGTGTCTTGCATTCTTAATGTGTTTTAGATCATCAATTTAGACCAAAGTTGCATTATGCTGTCATGTGCCAAAGCATGATGGAGATGATGGGTAATATGCTTATTAGTTGACCTTATGTGTTGACCATAGTGCTAAAATGCAATAATTTTTTTAAAAGATGACTATCTTCCAACAGGAATGGTTTCTGGGAAGGGCTCTTTATGATGCTGGTGCAACCATAATCCACCACTATGCCTTCTCAGAAGAGCCAACTGCTTTCAGCTACCCTGATTTTGCTGCAGGCTGGGGCCTCAGCTGTTCTATGGTTAAAAGGTGCGGCTGTGAGTTTGGCTGTTAGCCTTTCTGTGCCTTAAAAGTTAAGCTTAGACAGGTTTTCCACAGTCTTGAATTGGGTCATAAACCGAAGCCATATTGAGTTCATAGAAAATCGTAAGGAGATAATCAGAAAGTTCAGCAGAGTTTGGTACTGAAAAAAATGGAATGTTGGTGAGTAAAAAAAACATTTCAGACATTCTTAAGTTCTAATTGTAGCTTGTAGCATTGACTTGTAGCATTGACTTGCAAATGTAGGTGTTTATTAACAATGTATGTGGCAGGTTCATGGATTCCGTATTCACAGGTATCCAAAATATGAGTGTACAGAGTGCTTAGGTGAGCTCATGGCATGTGAATAGAAAATGAATAGGTTCCTTTTTTCTGTTCCTTATTAAAAATCTTAGAAAGCCTTGACAAGTTATAGGGGTTACATGTTAGCAGTTCTTGCAAAGTCTTGCCAATTCATGACAAATCATGAAGTGTAATAGGTACTTTGTAACACGAGGTAGGTAAAATTTCTTGACAGTTTGTCATAAATTCAGCATGGTTTTGATTGGAGTCCTAGGTCATTTACAAGTTGATCTTACCATTTTGTAACTGATGTAGTCAATGAGTAGGTGATAAGGGCATGTGACATCACCAAGTCAAGGGACCAAGAACTGTTAAAAGTTTCAATTCAGGACATTTTGGCATGCTCTAGGGAAAAGGATGGAAATGTGAAAAAACTTGATACTGTATATGTAATTTGCAATGGGTAAATGTCAAATGACATAATTTATTTGGAATTTCAGGTTAGCTGACTACGTGATGCATGAGCCACCCAAATCAGATTTTACCATCGACCTTAAGCATGAGGTACGGTACAGTGCAGTATGCTAGTTTTAAAGTCCAAGTCTGATCTTGTGAAATGTGATATTCTTATAAGACTGGGTAATTATGTGGCGAACTTTGTCAACATTATGCTGGCTTACTGTACCAAGTAGCTAACATTAACATGAATGGTTGTGCTGTACGTTTCTTTTTTTATTGTTATTAAATAATTCATTAACTATTAACTATTAAGTAAATTTTTTAAATGGTTATTTAAAAAAATATTTATTTGCTGATTCTCTGTCTGGAGACCTGCAAGATCATACATATTAGATTTTATGAAAATGTTTATAACATATTTTTACAAATTATCCACATGAGATAATGCAGAAGGATGCAGAAGGATGCAGCACACAGTGCCAAACAAAACAAAGTCCAGGACTCTAACCGTGCCGAAAGTTTCCTGTTCATTTTAATCGTAAGCCTGTGATATTGTTCTATATACAGTAGTTATTATTACCAAGCAGACTCTTTGTCAACAGTAGCACAGTAGTACAGTAGGGCTGTATATCTGCTTTCTATTTGTCATCTGTATTGGAATTTAATGAATCATTCTAACTGGAGGAAATTAATCTGTGTTTTTCATAGGCTTCCTACAAACATTGCATTAAACAATCATGTTATGCAATCATCCACTTTAATTGGCTTTTGTTGTCTTCCAGGCCTTCTTTTATATGGCCATTCCTAAAGTTTCTGCTATCTTTCTTATACTGTAGTTCTTTAAAAACATTTTTTAGCCAAATTATGACCTCCTTCACTTGCATTGACACCACTTTAAACCACGTTTTCCCATGAGTTCCCATAAACAGCTACCAAATGCAAATTCAAGACTATAATTCGATTCTAGAACTTTTATCTCCTTTATGTGTCACAAAATGACTAGCATCTAGGCCACACGCGGCCATGAGACTGACTATCAAACTACTGTCCTGTTACTTTTATGCCTGTGACAAATGATGGACTATGTTAAGAAATGGCTATAATGCCCAAACTATTAATGCAAATGTTTTGTTAAACTGCTTGAATCAAAGGTGGTTGTGGTGGTTTAAAAACTATGAATTAAAAAAAAAAAAAAAAAAAAAATATATATATATATATATATATATATATATTACAAATATTTATGGATCAGACCATATTATTACTTAATATTTCTATTTTGGGGGGTGTTACACACACTCATACAAACACTCATACATATGTTTTATGAATGTAGATAGTAGAAAATTTCACCGATGGGGAATCACCTTTTGGTGGTGAGAGACATTGCTCTGTCTGTCCTTTTTTCTTCTATTCTTTTACCTGTTATGTATGTCACACAGTAAGAGTTCTTTGGTGCACTTCCTTATGCAGGGTGCCATTGTGCATTTCAGAAACTACTGAGGCAATAATTCACTATACCCTTTTCATATAGTGCCTTGGTGCCCTTTTTGTAAATGTTATTTTCAAAAAATCACCAACTTCCTGCTTCCTGAATGTCGCGCAGCCATCCTGTGACAACGTGTTAGCAGCACTTGATGCAGGGCCTAATTTGCATGTCACATGACTTCGCACTGCACAATATTCAATATATGTACATTACAGGCAGGGGTGAAAGTGGTTAAAAATTCTTTAGTGTACTATGTAGAGTATAGAATTCTTCGTACCATACACCAAGCAGTGCCCTTGTTCGGTGGTTAGAGAATACATAGTGTGTTAGGACCTAGTTAGCTTTATAGCTCAAATTAGTGATGAACAGCAATGAGTCTGTTTATATAAAGTTACAGTCAAAACATTGTTTATTAATACTGAATACATTTAAATGATGACAGAACAAATACGGAATTCGGCAGTCAACAAAAATGTTACCTTTTGCTTTGATTACAGCTTTGCATTCTCTCCGTCAGCCTCATAAGATAATCACCTGGAAGAGTTTTCCAACAATCTTGAGGGAGGTCCCAGAGGTTTTGAGTACAGTACTTGTTGGCTGCTTTTTCTTCACTCTTTGGTCCAACTCATCTGAGGTGATTGTGGAGGCCAGGTGATCTGATGTAGATGATCTGATGTAGATCACTCTCCCTTTTGGGCAGATATCTCTTACATAACCTAAAGGTGTGTTTGAGGTCATTGTCCTGTTGGAATACAAAATATAGTCTCACTAAGTGTAAACCAGATGGGATGGCAAGTCGCTGCAGAATGCTCTGGTAGCCGTGTTGTGTGACCAACAATGTCACCAGAAAAGCGCCGGGCCACCAACACATCTCCACCTTCATGCTTCAAGTGGGAACCACACATTCAGGAACCGACTGCTCAATCTGTCTATGTCTGACAAAGATGGACTCATCAGACCAAAGGTCCACTTTTTTTTCCACTGATCTACTGTAATGTCCATTTCTTGTGTTTCATGGCTCAAACAAGTCTTCTGCTTGTTGTTGTTCTAAAGTAATGGGTTTCCTGATACAATTGGAACAATGGATGTTGAATTGTCTGCTGCTTGAACTCCAAAAAGCATTTATGTGGGCTCTAATCTAAGGTACTGTAAATCAACAGTTTCTGAGGCTAGTCATTCTCATAAACTTATCCTCTCCGTTTTTCTTGGTCCTTCCTTCCCTTTCTTGGTTTTCCTTGTGAATCTAATAAGATAATGCCATGAGTATGCCAAGCTGCCATCAAAGTTAAAATATAAAACATTCTGGTTTATTTAACAAATTATTGATTATTACATTTTAAGGCCTGCACTCACACTAGATATGCTGTGAGTGATTAATTGTGAGTATATACAGTGGGGGAAATAAGTATTTGATCCCCTACAGATTTTCTAAGTTTGCCCACTTACAAAGAAATGAAGTGTCTATAATTTTTATCATAGTTTTATGGTAAAAGATTGAGACAGAATATCAAAAATCCAGAAAAAGCACGTGATACAAATGTTATGAATTAAATCAGGGCAATTACCACAGTGCCTGTTGGGACATGAAATTCATACTCTGCTCATGCCTGTTTGTTCCATAAAAATATTGCTGTTTGTCTCAAATCATCAAACAGGCCCACTATGGAATAATCAGATTTTTTTGTATTTTTATAGATTGCTCTGTATATTTGGGATGAGGGAAGAGGACTTGGTTTAACCGCTGTGCATGAGTTCTGCTCTGAACTTCATGGCTCACCAAACACTGAACATTGTGCTACCACTGTCAACTCTTATCTGCCGATGTGTGTAGGTTTATTATTTCATTACTTTTAATGTTTTGTTTATCATGTACATATGTCATTGAATCATTAAAGTTAATTAATATTAAAATAGATAGTAAATTGTCTAGTTTTAATTCTGCACATAAAGATCTAGATAGAGTAACAAAGAAGCTTTCTCTGTAGGGTGCCCTAGTGAAGAGGGAGGACCTTTTTGTGGCAGTGAAGACTTGTCTTAAGTTCCACAGGGATAGAGGTGCGTTATATAAGCTTTCAACTGTGCTGTCTGCATTTTTCCGCCTTGCATTGGAAAAAATATTGTGTGGACATAATTGTGTGATAAATTAAACTTGCAACAATAACACCTCCCACAGACAAGCTCCATATTGTATTTTGGGCAAAGTGAAAATTACTTCAGTGGAAGATGATGATGCTTTTTCATGTTAAAATAAATTAGTTGATAAAATATTCCTTAGTAACTGACTTTTTGGGGTTCGACTAAAGCTATTCAATATATTGCCTGTTTTGGGTTGTCTGTGCATTGCAACGGCATTTATGAAAAGTCAGGAAAATTGCACCTCATTTTATGTCTGCGTTTTTATATATTTGGGAAAACTCATTTTCTCCAAGCTCTTTCCTGCACGGAGATATTGATGGGTAATTTATTCAGTTAGTTAGACCACTTTGTGGTTTAGTATGGGATGGAGATAAATGGTGTAGGAGCAATCCTAAAAATCAGCAGACAGTCACTAGAGTTAATTGCAGGTATTTACATAACCAGAGTTGTTTCCCATCAGGGAAATGTTAAATGGTTCCATATTTATTCAGTTTCATCAAAACATTAAACATTAGCTAAAAGTATGTTAAAAGAACTGTCCTTGTGGAATGGTATTAAAAGTTTTTTTTATGTTGTATACTGATTTGGCAGTTGAATTAGTTTGGGGCAAAATTATGCCCATAGTTCAATTCAATTCAATTTTATTTGTATAGCGCTTTTAACAATTGTCATTGTCGCAAAGCAGCTTTACACAATCAAAAGAATTATAGTTGTGCCCATTAAATTGTAATCATGTAATAAGATTGATTTAATAAATTCCCAGAATCATTTTATAATTAAAGAAGAAAACACAATATCTTATATCCCATTGAAGTGTCTGTAATCCTTCCTTAATCTTCTTTTCATTCCTGGTTTATGCCTGATTGTTTCTCATTTGTCTTTCTGTGCATGGTTTTTCTTAGTGCCTGTAGTAAAGAAGACCTGGGCAAAGGACGCAGCGTTGCTGGAGTTTTATAGTGATTTTGCTGATCCAGACATTCCGACTATTGACCTGGGAGTCCCTAACACAGAGAGTGGTCAGTATTTAGAGCAGTCTTGTGTGTTTTTGTATTTGTCCGCTGTGTCGTCAGGGAGAACTCCATGCACACAGAGACGGGAATCGACCCTGGCTGGGAATCGAACCCGGACCGCGAATCGAACCCGGACCCTGGAGGTGCTTGGTGACCGTGCTAACCACTACACCACCGTGCCGCCCATTTCGTACACATTTGCATAATTTTCTTTAAAGAAAAAGAAGCTGCTTTGCAACAATGACCACTGTTAAAAGCACTACACAAATAGAATTGAATTTCAGCATGTAGCATCACAGACGCACTTTGTACCACCACTGTTTCTGTCCCTAGCCTATGTACCCCCTCAAACTTGAATGGCTAAAGTGCCATATACTAATGAGTGATCTGAGTGTTGGCATCCTTCATGTGATGGAGTCATTGGAGTAGGGTGTGATTGGGACAGAGGGTGAAAGGGCAGAGGACGGAAGTAACTAAGTACTTTTACTTTATTACTGTATTTAAGATCTGTATATAAGATGTGTTTTTTTTCTTCCTCTCCATCTCTGAAAGGCATTGCGCTTGTAACATGTTATAAGCACAAATATCAACACCTGGCGACTATTTTATATAATTGTGCAATTTGCCTTCTTCCTTAATCATGTAGCAGGTGTTTGAAATGAGAAGTGGAGATAGCCTTAACCCAGCATTATTCCACACACAGACAAACACACACACAAGCTTGGTGTGTTTCAGGACTTTTAGGTTGATATTTCACTGTCTGGTGCTTTTGGTTTCCATACACATGTTTCATTTTTTCATCTTCTGATTAATATTATTATTTAAGCCCCCAAGTTTAGTTTTTGCTCGTCTCATATTTGTTCTATTCTGGTTATCACTGTTCTGTTTTGATTACCCTGTTTGGGTTGCTCCATTTTTTTTTGTTCCTGTTTTAATATCTGTGAATACGCTATGCCTGCAATCACCGTTCCAATCACAGTTGATAAAATGTGAGACTTACATAGTGGCGAGGAGGGATGCATAACAGCGCTCTATGGGCTTACAATAAGCACATAAGCACAATTAAGTTCTTAGAAAGTCCAACGTGGCAAAGAGGCATGATCTGTTTTCACTTATACTTCTTAGTCCTGCTTGGAATTTTGAAAACCTTGATATTCTCATTGAGACCCCTGTTATTTCTATTGCACTGCAACCCCTTTAGTTGTTATGTAAAGGACCTTCCTCCTAATTTTCTCTACTAACATCCAGGAGTCTTGTAGAAACAAAGAATTTCTCAGATATACTGATGAAAAATTTCATAGTCAATACATATTTTGCACATTTTTTTTTAGTTCGTTAGATGTATTAGTAAACCAAAAATTTACCCCATGTCTTCTGATCTTTTATAGATTATTATTAAATGATTCCCAGCCAATAATTGACCATTTCATATTTGGGTGTATCTAGGTTAGTTGGTCAGCCCATGTGTTTTTGTAGGTTTTCCATGAAGGTGTGGTTTAACTTAACAGGTGACACAGCGGCATAATGGTTAGCACTGTGGCCTCGCACCTCCTGAGTTGAGGGTCGAGGGTTGTGGATCATTTTCTCCCTGTGGTTAGTGGTTTTCCTCTGGGTTACTCTGGTTACCTTCCACATTCCAAAGACCCGGAGCTTTCAAATTGCCTGTAGTATGTTAGTGAGTGTGTGCTTGTGTGCCCCTGATGGATTGGCACCCTGTCAAGGATGTACCCGGGAAAATCATACCCCAATTCCCATGCCTCCCATGACCCTGTATAGGATAAGCGGTATAGAGAATAAATGAGTGAGAGTGAGAAAATACAAATTAAAATAGTCAACATGCTGGAACAGGTAATGCACATTATAGACTGTCATGAATACTGGAAAATGTTCGTGAATTCATAGCCATGTTTTATGTTCTCCCACCAGTAGTCTCACTCTAATAGTTTACTTGGTATGGTTTTTAATGTACAGATTTTGTATAAATGTTAATTGTTTATTTCTATATATATATTGTTCTTCAGAATTACTTTTGAGAAGGGTGTTGGTGAAAAGAAACCATAATTACACCATTATACAAGTTCTAGGTCGAATATCATCTGCTGTTCAGTCTGTGCCTGTATAAGTGGAAATTGATTAACGAGTGGTTGCCATCATTTTGTGACGCCACAAGGAATTTTTTATTTTTTTTAATTCCTAGTGTAGTTTGACATTGTACTCAAGACATTGTCTTTTATTCAAGTCAAAATAGGTGTACATATACATATCAGGCTTCTTTATTATTGATAAAAGTTCACTGTGAATTGATCCATGGAGTTTTATCTTTTATTCGATTTCAGCAGAAATATGTGCTTTAAGGTTGGGGAAACCATGTTCCTGTAAGTTTACAAAGCAACGATGCAACAACTGTCTGCTACAACTGTCACTTCAGTCAAGTTGGTCGGCCAAAATTGTTCTGAATCACACACACACCAAATACCAATGCGCATGTGCTGTCACAAAATCACCTCAACCATATTGGAACGCTGACTTTGTTCTGATTAACTCAGACACACACACAAACCACACACACAAACAAAACACATTACAATTTCAGCAGTTGTCCAACATTGTTCTGGTTTTCACACATAACCGCTTGCAAATGGTCGTCCCGTGTCAACAAATACCGTTGCTACAACATGCTGGGCTCTTTCTCTCTTCCACAGCCCGTATATTAGTTTAAATTATGTTCAGTTCTGATCTATGAGTATATTAACACACACTTGTTGTTGCAAGAGGCTAAGGGTTAGCACTTTTTTTAGATGTCAAATAATTTCTAGGACAGTATGTCTTCACCTTTAATGAGAGTTGCAGTTCTGTACAAAGTACAAAGCCATCTTGTTTTGCTCTGGTACTTCTCTCCTTTGAAAACGTACTCCTTCTTCAAACAAAGATTGAATAGATAGGTGTGCCCATATATATTTTTTAATTTGCAAGGATGTTATTATTTTTTTATATTCTGGCTGCAGTCCATAGAATAGAATCTTTCTCTGACTCTTTTTTCTTTCTCTCTCTCTCTCTCTCTCTCTTGAAAGAGGTTTTAGTCTGAGCTATAATTATTTAAATATTTTAAGTGTGTACTGACATGTTTTGCTTGCTTTTTTTCTGATTGTGTGTGTGTGTGGGGGGGGGGGGGTGTGTGCAATTTTTTTTTTTTTGTATAAAATAATAATAATATAAAAAAACATGGATTGGATATTGAAAAGAAAATGACACTTTACTGTTTTCACCACTTGAACCGATCTCTGAGCTGCCCTGACCTATCTGCAGTCCGACTTATTCTCCTCCAGCTGATCCCTTTCCTTCCTCTAGTGCCCATAATGGTCATAATGCTGAGACTCTATTCTGAAATACATTCCGTTTACACTACATGCTCTTTCGACCAAATTAGCATCCACAGTAAGCCACTACTAGCAGTAACCGCAGCATCCCGGGCCTTCTAGTAAACTGGAAGATTTATTTGCCTACTAATTCCATCTTTTCTATGTCATTGCCTTTTATGGTTGATTCTTTTTACAACTTTCTGTTTGCTCTGACATTATTAGTCATGCTGTTTTATTGCTTTTAAAGTGGGAATAGCAAGATACAACATCTGAAGTGTTTTGTACACCAGGATTATAAGATTATAAGAGCGGACCAACGGACTAAGAAACAGCCAATTATTTTTGCACCTTTTTTCAGAGAGATGTCCTAACAATTGCCTTCAATAGTTCTATACTTATTTCCACTAAGGCTTCTAGAGAGGATTTTTTAATATAAATTGGTAAATAGGGAAATGAAGCAAACATTATTTTCTAAAGGAAGATCAACGATCACTTAACAGTTTAATTTTATGATACTGATATTATTCATTTTTATTTATATAACATGTGTGCATGCCCATTTTTAACGCCATGCCAATAATTTTGCCAACACTGTACTTTTTCTTCTTTTTGTGCAATTTGCTTCTCAGGGCACTGTGCAAAGACGTTTGCCATTTTAAGGAGGTTTGTCAGTGGAGAAGTGACTCAAGCACCTTGGCTGCTACTAGTAGACGATGACACCTTAATAAGGTAACATGACCTGCAGCCATGTGAAACCCACAGGTACAGGCTGTTCCTAGGACATAAAAAAACACCCCAGTAAATTACTGATATCGTATGGTAAAAAGAACTGAAATTGTTTGGTAATGAACAAATATTCATTATTTATTCAAACTGTCATGTGATCAGACATCCTTATTTAGAATCCTTGTGTATCAGCTTTTGCTGCAGTTGATGGGAACTTTTTGTAGAGAGAATGTACATATACACTGTGTGCATTATTAGACAAGTTGCATTTTTGAGGATTATTTCAATATTGAACAGCTACAGTGCTCTCGGTCAATCTAAACAGTTAATTATCCTCAAACCTGAATATATAAGAAACTAAAAGTGAGGTTTTGGCTTTCTCTGGAGAATATCTATGTGTGCAGAATTATTATGCAACCGAATGAAAAATGTTTTCTCTTCTCACTTGCTTAATTTCATCTGTTAATGTGAGAATAATAAAACAACTTAAAAATGCAAATAAGCATTTAACATTTACAAAACAAACAAACAAAAAATAGTGACCAATATGGCCACTCTGCTTTTCAATAAAAATCATAAGCCTTATAGATTCATGGTGTCTGTCATTTTCTTAATTTGTTGGCGATCACCTTTTTGTGCAGCAGTAACCACAGCCTCCTACACACCATTCAGAGAGGTGTACCGTTTTCCTTGACAGTAAATCTCTGGTTTAAGAAGGGCCCACAAGTTCTTAATAGAACAAGTTCTTAATAGGGTTTAGGTCAGTTGAGGAAGGGGGCCATGTCATTATTCTTTCTTCTTTAAGACTTTTACTGGCTAGCCACGCAGTGGAGTAGTTGGTGCATGGGACAGAGCATTGTCTTGCATAAATATCATGGTCTTCTTCATATTTATTTCTGTACCACTGCCTGAAGTGTCTTCTAAAAACTGGAGTAGGTTTGGTAGTTGATTTTGAGTATATCGTCAACCCGAAAAGGTCCAAATAGTTTATCTTTAATAAAGTACCCCACCTCCACAGTTCTGTGTCCTTGATCCAGCCACGTGCTTTTCCATCTGGTCCATCAAGAGGTCGCTCTCATCTCATCAGTCCATACAACCTTTGAAAAAACTTGTCTTTAAATATTTCTTGGTCCAGTCTTGGCGTTTCAACTTTTGTGTCTTGTCATGTGGTGGTCAGGTTTCAGCCTTCCTAACCTTGACCATGTCTCTGAGCACTGAACACCTTGTACTTATGGACACTCCAGGAAGGTTGCAGTTTTGGAATATACAGTAAGACCGCTGGAAGATAATGGGTTCCTGGTATCTTCACGTTTGATTCTTCTCAAATCTTTTGGTTTTTGGCTTGATGGTTCTTTGATCACGACCCAATATCTTAGCAATTTCAAGAGTGTTGCACACTTAGGCCACACCCTCACTTACTGCACAAATACACATCACCTAATACGTATGCTTAAATCCAACAAGCATTCTGTATAAGCAATAATTGTGCATACAGTGTATATAGAGATAGTTTAATGGGTCTTACTATATTAGTGTTGAAAGATTAAAGAAGACATTTTGGGTAGTTATGTGTGTTGTGATTGCTTTCCAGTCTGCCAAGACTTCGGCGACATCTGGGCTGTTACAACCCTAATGAAGCTGTGAGTATTGGTGAGCGCTATGGGTATACTCTCAACAAGGGTGGCTACAGCTATATTACTGGCGGAGGAGGGTAAGCCTGTAAAACTCACTTGTCGCAGTTGTTTTGATTGGTAGTGGGTATTTGAAAACGTGCTATTTAGCAAAACCTTTCCGCATACATCCATGTTCTTAGACAATGAAAGGAAATTAGAGAATCACAGACAAACACAGGAAAAAGCTTGGGATAGTCAGATATTATCCCACAGGATCCCAGGGTCAAACCCAGTTACTTTGAACTGTAAGACCCTGGTGTACCCACTATGCCACTGTGCTTCACTGTAGAATGTTTTAAACATAACTGAAGCAGTGAGTTCTCATTTCTTAAAGAACTACTGTATGTTGGTAGACATATCCCATGGCAAAGGAAAAGCTGTTAATGTGTTTCAGAAGAGTCAAATTATTGCCCTGCATCAAGCAAAGAAAAAAAAATAAAAATCACGTAAATGCTTGAAGTTGCACTGTAAAAAATCAATAGTAGAAATCACAACTGTTTAATAGTGAAAATTAGAGCATTTCCATATGCATAATTCAACAAGAACTCCTAGCATTGTGAATAAACAGTTGTGTGAACATAAGTAAACCATTTGTTATTGAGGCTAATAAAAAGGCTACAATTCACTACTGAGCATAAAGGTTAAAAATTATTAAACAATTAAAATAATGCTCCCGTTGGACAGGTCTTGGCTCTGCAATGTTACATGGTATAATTTTTCTGTCATCAGTTTAATATTTTGGCCAAAAAATTGTTGGCTAGTGTTTTAGCAGCCTACTAAACCTTCCTTTATAAAACAAAACCTGATCGCCTAGATACCAGACAGTTTGTCCTAGACATCTGCTGTAACAATCTGTTTACCCCAATGGTCAAAAGGAAGACAAAACATCTGTAACATGAATATATCAGCAGCATGAATAAACTGTACCTGCAGTATACCTGCACAGAATAAAAGCATAGTATCATAAAAAGTAGAAAGTTAAGTTCTCTACCCTGCTTAGGTCAGCATAGGTTGACCCATGGTCTATTTAGTGGTTAATACTGAGTTATTTTTAGTTTATTGCCATTAAGCAATTCATGGGTTGAACAATTCTCCCTCAGCACTGGAGTTCTCAAGGATATGTATTTTTCCTAGATTCTCTTTTCACCCATGACTGCATACATCTATGCCTGAGAGCATCTTCATATACTGTATCTCAGTATGGTATGGCAACAGCTGCACAGCTTCAGACCATAAAGGGTTTCAGAGCATGGCAAAAACTGCCCAACAAATTATTGCCATTCAGTTACCCACCATGGAGGACATTTATCAATTGTGGACACAGTCATTTAAAGGTGAAAGTCAGGGAAGTGAGTAGAGGCAGTGTGATGCTCTGGGAAACCTTCGGTCCTGGCATGTAAATGTTGCATTGACATGCCACACCTACCTAAAATTCTTGCAGATCAAGAACACTCTATTGTGTCATTGCCTAATGGCAATTGGCTCTTTTACCAGGATAACACACCCTGACACTTCAAAAATGATTCAGAGATGGTGTAATGAGGATGAGAAGGAGTTCAAGTTATTGGCTTGGCCTCCAAAAGATCCTTATCTGATTGAGTATCTGTGGTGTTTGCTGGACAAATAGGTTTGATCCACACATACCTTTGACCAGCGATACAGTAGTTCACTATCAGTGTACCTCTACATTATTTTGTTGTATATTTTGTCACTTTCTGTGATATTTTCTATTGTGTTTTTATTTTTATTTAATTTTTTCATTTTTCTGTTAGTATGGTGTTTAGCAGAGAGGCAGTGTTGAAAATTCTTTCCAGTGGTTGTGGCTGTTACAGTCCAGATGCTCCAGATGACATGGTATTGGGAAGGTGCCTTAACACACTACGCTTGTCGGTTACACACAGCCCACAGTTTCACCAGGTAAATCACATGCACAGTTTGTTTTCAAGCTTCATGTTAAATATGGCAATACTGATTTTTTTTACATTTTTTTTATAGAATGAAACATTTAACACATTTAACACATTCATATCATTTATTTAAAAAGTTAAAATATTACAATATTTAATTTCAAACTGGAGCAAATCACTATTCATACAGCATAAATACCATGAATACCTCAGGCTAGTTTAGTACATGCAACCAATCAATGGAAGACTGCTGACTTGACAGTTATCCGGAAGATGATCATCAACACCCTCAACAAGGAGGGCTAGCCAAAGAAGGTCATTGCTGAAAGAGTGCTGTTTAAAAGCATATTTATGGAATGGGAAAGGTATGGTAGGAAAGATGCACAAGCAATAGGTCTTAAGAAGATGGTCACGCAAAGCTGACCTCCGAGTGGCGCAGTGGTAAAGCGCTCGCCCTATCATCCGGAGATCGCTGGTTCGAACCCCGGGTGATGCTGTT
>JAQQZT010000009.1:10849557-10859975 GCA_030068275.1 Clarias platycephalus | reverse complement strand
TCCTTGACATTGTAATATTCCTGATTATGGTATCCAGTCTAATTTATCTATTCATGTATCTATTCATTCATTTATTTCATTTTAACTTTTTCCATTTGTAATTATTTATTTATTTATTTATTTATTTATTTATTTTTGTATATATTTATATATATATATATATTTTTTTTTTTCCCATTGTTATTCAACTATTGCATATCCATCTTTGTTATATTTTAATCAATGCCATGATTAATATTAGGCAGTATGTTTGGGGTTGGTTGGGGTGGGTTTTTGTCTCTGTACAAATAATAGCATTTGTCTCTGGAATAATAAAAATATATATATATAAAAAAAAGAAAAGAAATTCAAAGAACATTCAAACATTTTTAACGCAATATGTTTTTAGTTATTGAGGTATTTTGGCACTGTAATACTTCATATTCAGCTCTCATGGAGAGTATCATTCCCTTGTTTTTTTGGCAGGCACCAAAAAGTTATCACGTTGTGACAATAATACAATGCGTTCAGCCAACATGTCATACTCATGCTCTTGAAATTCATGCCAACCCAAGTGATATAGGTGGTCTGGATGGTTTCTTGCATTTGGCCTGTGCTTACTGCCAGCAACTCTAATCTGCTTTCTAACAATCAACAGAGTCCTCATCCCACTTCACCCCTATTGTGGGACCATTCCTGCCATAATTAACATTCATTTCAGCATGTAGGTCATGCTTGTAGAACATGTATTTGTGCAATCAGAATGTGCACATGCAGGATAAAGATTTGGTAGAATGTACTGTCTAAAATATATTAAAGAATTGCATCACAAAAAAACAGCTAGTCTAGAGAAATGCTTGTGGAGAAAAGAACATTTTGTCATAGTTTATTTTATTATCATCAGCCGGTCTTTTCCTTTTGGATCTAGTAGAAGCCACTTTGATATCAAATGTTCTGTAACACGTCCTGATGGCACTCCATCCCCATTAATAATAAGTACCAAAAATAATGTGAATACCTTGAGATAGAGACAGTTATTAATCATTAAAAGTTGATACTGTTAGTAAAGCTTTTTAAAATCATGTGTTACATACAAAGAGAAGTAAAAGTGGGGATTAAAAGTACGAATAGTGCATTTGCTTTGGTGACTTGAACAATCACGACCCTATCTGACCATAATTTTTTTCTGCTTTTTTGTTGTTGTTGTTAAAAATCAATAAAGCTATATTTAAAAAAATCGCTTTACCTTTTCACCAAAGTGAAGTGTCTGAACTACCCAAAAGAAAAGAAACAAAAATACAGCACTTTTGTTATTCCCTAACAAACCAAACCACTGTGTGGTACAACTTACTATTGCAGCGGTAAATCAAATGATGCTGACTTTCTTCAACCCTCTATTTACAAGTTTTGTACAGAACATATTTACAAAGAGCAAAATCAATCCAATTTTATTTTATATATATATAACGCTTTTACCAATGGTCACTGTCGCAAAGCAGATTTACGGAATGAAATAATTAAACTAGAAAAGGGCAAATCAAAAATTTAACTCTGACACATGTGAACGGTCATACACAGAATATTCATAAGAATCAGAGTAAGTACAAAGGAAACATGAATGTAGTCAGAGTAAACAGAGACCCATACACTGTATGTCTAAACAGCAAAAAAAGCAGAAACACATTAAAGCAAATGCATGGGTCTGCCGGAGTATAGATGGAAGGGGTTTACATAGTCTCACCAGCCTTCATCCTACCAATCACGAGTAAGAATAACTCAACATTCTAATATTGCTATCTGATACCACTTTAGCTACAGTGGTGATCAAAAGCTAACGGTACATTTAACATGAATGCCATGCCAAGTTTGGCCATTTAATGATTTATTTCAACTGATCTTTTTTTTTTTAGGTAGAATTGTTGTACCATATACACCATCTTTGAAAAAGTGTTTGGAGCAAGTTTAATTTATTTAAGGTTCTCTAAGATATAAACACACATTCAGGGCCTACAAAGTGTCTAAATCAAATACCCACTTAGATTATTGATTGAGAGGAGGAGATAATCCCAAAATGTCTTTTCAATGCCTCAACCTTCTGTTAGTGATCACTGCATGACGACAGCTGGTAGCTTCTCTGTACAAACATACAATAATTTAGTTTGACAGCGCTAACTGGATTGACCATTACACGCATTCATGTCACAAATGACAAATTCCAAAGTCAGTTTTAAAAATTGTACGCAAGTATATACCTGTATTTGTATATATATTGGGAGGTGTAGCTACTCTGAAAAAAAGACCAAAACCGTCTCCCTGATTTGAGAAGAAACTGGCGCGGGAGATCAGAAACAGCCTAGGAACAACCACGGCACAGGCCTGCCACGAACTGGAAACAAGTGAATTTTACTGAAAGGCTGCTGTCCAAGAAAGAAGTCCCTGCTCCAAAACTCAAATAAAGTTTGTGGCTGACCTCATGGACAAAGAAAAAGCCTTCAGAGTGTAAGATCCATTTATCCATCTGTGAACCTCTAAAGTCCAACTAGGGACCATGGAGGCCAATGGTGACCATTGTATTCATTCCCATTTTATGACCGTGGTGGTTCCTCCGGACAACATTCACACGCATTTACACACTCTGGGCAATTTGGGAACACCAGTTAGCCTAATCAGCATGTCTTTGGACTGTGGAAGGAAACCAGAGCACCCGGAGAAAACCCACCAAGCACAGGGAGAACATGCAAACTTCATGCACACAGACCTCGAGGCAGGAATTGAACCCATACACTTGAGATGCAAGGCGACAACCACCATGCTGCCAAGTGTAAGATGAGATGAATGCATCTGTTGCAGAAGGTAGCCACTCACCAAATTCAAATATTGGTCTAATATTAGAGGGGACTGAGTAATATCAGTAGGCGCCAACTGTGAAAATAAATATTCAAAAGGGTTAAAACTGTGGCTTATTATGAACATCCCAAATGAGTGTGTGGGTCGCTCAAATCACATTCCCAGGCTCAAAAACTGTTGCTATCTAAACATGATTAATGCTGTATTCTATTGAGGAAGAGGGCTATTCAAACTCACCAAGAAGCACATTGTGTGATGATATTTCCTCTGTAAAATCTGGTCTTCTGTAAGTGAAACTGACATCCACTCTGCAGTAGCTAAATCACTGGCTTGTGGATATTCCAGTTCCGCTGAGGGCTTGCTACATGACAGTGCACTTTCTCACAGACAGCATGAGATTTTGTACACTACATAGTTTTATTTTCAAAGACATTATTAATTGTCAAGATTGTCACCAAGGCTGAGCATGCAGTTATCACTGAAATGATCTGAGGTGCAGCATTCATAATTTTCCCACTGGGATTTATTGCAATTGTCGTTTAATTTTGGAGGCTTGGAAGTACTGTATGTCTCATCACTTACTTTACTATTGCAGCGGTCAAGGCTGCGGGATTGTAGTGTTTTCCAATGGGGATCCTAGAATTTTATGCAGCATACAGTACATATGTGTACACACTACAGTAGCTATGACTTTGGTAATTGTGGTCTGATGGAGCTTTAGAAAAAACAAAAAACTCTGAAGTGGTTAGACAAATACCTGTAACTCTACCTAGGTGGCTTTAACCTTCCTTGACTATCATTCACAGGTTAAAACAAAGATTAAACCTAACATAAACCTACTGCCCCTAAAAATCTAATTCAAAAACTAATGAAAAACTCAGTGACTTAGTGGTTAACGCTGTCGTCTTGCACTTCCAGGGTCCGGGTTCATATCCCGGCCAGGTTTGATTCCCGCCTCTGTGTGCATGGACTTTGCATGTTCTTGGTGGGTTTCCTGCAGGTACTCTGGTTTTCTCCCACAGTTCAAAGACATGCAGATTATGCTAATAGTGAGATAGTGGTTAGCACTGTGGCCTCACACCTCCAGGGGTCGAGGGTTCGATTCCCACATCTGCTGTGGTTTTCCTCCAGGTTCTTTGATTTCCTCCAACAATCCAGGCTAATTGGCATTCCCAAATCCTTAAAGTCAGCCCCCTCAGCAACCCCAATGCCCACATGCTTGACTACAGGGCAACTCCAGCACATTTTTAAATACAAAAGATGCTAAAGTAATAATTCAAAACAACCTGAAGTGATAAGTTACTGCAAGAAGTGGAAGTGGAGGCATTACCTGTCACAGCAATTGGAATATGGAACCATGCATCTTTCACAAATTGTCAACTTTGTTTAGAAACAAATGTCTGTTCCCCGCTCACATCACATGTGGTGTGCATAGAATACAGGAAGGCATTGATCACTCTACTGGTGGATTTCTGACTGGTGGATGTCAAAAGCTTGCCTTTTTCTTTCCAGTTAGTAAGTTCCCTTACAGTGTTGTATATAAAGTTTTTCTATCTTTACATTTTAAATGTGCATAAAGGTTCTTCTACTATCTTAGTGGTATATTTAAAGAAAGCATCCATGTCAGAGTCTCATGACTATCAAAAGATTATTTCCAATGGATGACTTAGAACATAGGGAAGAAAACAGTTATAGCAAGGCTATGTCCAGGTCCCAAACAACACTGGGCATCTCAATCAATCTCAATCAGACCATAATGGAACAAAATCCTACATTCTCCGCTGAAATGTGAGGATTGTTCAGCATTACAGGTAATCTCTGTAAATAATATATAAAATGATGGAACTGGGTGAGTGAGATTTTTGAAGCTTGTGATTTTAAATGAAAAGTTTAGAAAACAGTCCCAGATTTGTAATGTGGTCTCACATTTTTGTACCTCAGTCTATCATCTCAACTGATTCTATTAGAGTGATCCTTACAGTGGGGGAAAATGTGTTTAGAGTGCTGTACTAGTGGTAAAAGATAAGCTTTCAAGCTTTGATTATTGTGAAATTTGCCAGTGTGTTATAGGAATATGGCGAAATGGTGGCTTAGTGGTTAGCACTGTCGCCTTGCACCTCCAGGGTCCGGGTTCGATTTCTGCCTCTGAATCGAATGCATGGAGTTCTTCCCGTGCTTGGTGTGTTTCCTCCAGGTACTCCGGTTTCCTCCCACCGTTCAAAGTCGTGTAGATTAGGCTAATTGGCATTCCAAAATTGTCCAGTGTGTGTGCATGTGTGTGCCCTGTGATGGATTGGCACCCCGTCCAGGGCGTACAGTCTCCTGAGAAAGGCTCCAAGCCCCCCACAACCCTGTACAGGATAAAGTGGTATGGAAGATGAGTGAGTGACTGAGTGTTAAAGTAATATGTAAGCTTTTGTGGAAAAATCCCTAAAACCCATTATGTGTTGTGTTTTCTTGATTGTATTCTGTGTGACCTTTTCCTCTCTAGGTTTATTAGTCAAAACCACATCACTTCCTTGGGACCTGATGTATTCAGCGATCTCCATAAACTGCAGTGGCTGTGAGTAGCACACGCTTCACAGACATCAAAATTTGATCATTTCACATAATTTTATGAGACAAAAGACATTAGATAGCAGTGTGTAGATCAATAGTTTGCATCACTCAATCGAATCAAAATGTAATTTTAATAGCATAGAAATAAAATAAAACCAGCAAATATATAACTTCTTGACTACAAAATGGTATCTGTCTTGTACCAGATGTTCTGCTCTCCAGTCCTCACTGTGTCATGTCTTGACAGTAGTTGTAAACATTTAGCTGCTCTGTCATGGTTTGCGATTTGTCAGTTTTTTGGATGTTTCTCATCTTAGACCTTAGTATTTGTGGGCATACACTGAGTATGGAAGATTGGAACTTTGGTCTTTGTCCCATTACGATTTTAATTGGTGACATGCCATGTTCCAGAAGAGAAGCTCAGAAAAGCCAAATATGGATCTGAACGGATGTGTTTGTGTTTTGCCTTTTTAAGGAGTTACCTATGTAAATTCCTTTCTCTGCTTTGCCATTCAGTTGGACTTGATGTTACATGACTGATGTCATAACCATTGCAAAACTCTGGTAAATCATTGCATTCTATTTACTACAACACCAACCGTTATCACAGTACACCATCTGGGGAATCTCATGCCTTGCAAAAACTAATTTCATGTGATGTATGACACAGGTTTTGGGAAAATTCCATCTACAATTACAAGAAAGTACGACAGGTGAACAGTTAGTAAAGTTTTTTTTTGCATGCAAGTGATACAGATCTGTACCAACATTCATCAGGGTTGTAGTATGTTGCTTAATGTCATAGATTGCTTCGACTGCTTAGCATGATGCTTAAAATGTTTTATAACTGGACACAATTTTCTTAATTCCTTTCTTTATTACATGCCAGTAACATTGTAGTTTTGGCTCTTTTTTTTTTTTTAATGCATTTTTTGACTCCACTGTGACCCTCATGGATTTTTATGAGAATTTCCTATTAGAGGGATTGAGCAAACACAATCTTGTTTTTCTCAGCAGAAGTGTTTTGACCACATTTAGTTCTGACCTGATATGATCTGAACTGCTTTAGTGCCCTGGTTTGGATGATCTGAAATGATAGAAGTGCTGATAGGCACGTCTGGGCCATCTGCCAGTATGATATTTTAGGACCAATTGTAAACATTGGTCCTGGGAGGTTTCTTCTGTAGTTGCTTGGACTTACTGTCAGATACCGCTAAGATTTTGACCAACAAGTTCACATGAAGATCACATCTCCTTTCCTGTATTTCTCTCATCTCTTTCCCTAATATGTATTGAGACCCTAAACAGAGCATCTGCTAGCACTATGTGCTTTCCAGAGGTTTAGACCAATTTAAACTTGTAGCTTTGTAGTTCCATTGACCTCTGTGTTTCTTTATGAAGGCTACAAGTGATTTGTGATCTCCCTCTTCCACAAATGTATCATTAAATATAGGAAGCTACAGTACATACATTACATGAATCTAGAACTTCTTAATGCCATATACTAGACCAAGACTTTTCTTCTCAATTTTAGTATATTGGTGGTCAGATGCACTTACTGCTCTTGATCTACAATCATCAGATGACTACCATCTGCTTGAGGCAGAACTCCTAAGACATCTTGAGATGCATCAGTGGAAATCATAGTTCTTTTGGAAGGGTGAAAAACCTATGTACCAGCTCTGTTGTTAATGTTGTATTCAGTTGGCCCTATTCACATTCATGCCTCTCCGTTCACATTTACATTTGTCTCATAACAGCTTTCAAGTGCCATGGTTTAGATGACAACTTTAATATAAAGTTTCCTTAAAAACGATCATGCCTACTACTCTCAAAACTTTTGTTTCTGTATGTCTGGGAATTTTGAGAAAGTCTTTCTTTGTGCTATTCTAGTGTTGAACATAACTCTTTATCTCCCACATACAGTACTGTAGACACACACTTCCCCTACACCTTCAATGGTGTGCTCTGTAGGTCTGTGGAACAACTCTGGCACTGAGGAAATGCTAAAAGGCATCCCAAAAAAAGTAATCACTGCCAAATGGTGTATTCAAGTTGTAGTACTTTGTACTTCATGCAGGTTCAACTGCCGAAAACCCTATGAGGCATCCACTTTGCTGAAATACTTTGCACCAGCTATCTCACTTACTATTTCATCTCATGTAGAGATCTGATAATGTTCTCTCTTCATATTTGCTTTGAGATGCTGAAAAATGTAAGACCACTATTATCTGATTTGACTCACACCACTGAATAAACTTATTCTGTGGGCTGTTAACCTTTTTTTTGTAATTCCCAGTAGCTCCATTCAGCTAGCTCCAAAGATGTGCTGGAATATACTGTAGGGTGGGTCAGTGGCTGTGTATATTTTTGATGTATGTTAGTGTAAATCTTTTAAATAAGTGAGAACAACTCCACAGTATAGCTGCTATGCTGACATGTGCATTACAGAACTGGATACCATACACATTTTCAGTATGCCTCATTGTTTAACGGTTGTATCCCCCTCATTTGAGTCAAAGCCCACAGAAACAAACACAAAGGCCAGATTTTTGTTCCTGTTATTTAATCTTTTTTTTTTTTTTTGAGCACCTTGTGCATGTGCCATTAGCGTCAATCTGTCACCCAGGTGTCCAATTGTACAGTTTTCCTCTGTGGCTTGTACCTCATGATGCATACATCCTTTTCAATAATGAGATTAGCCAGCTCTTGCTCCCATATACGACTTCTGCATAATTAAAACACTACTGATTTGGAAGAATGTCATCTGCAGTATATGCCTTGTGCAATGTTATTTATTGCACCTATTCCACTGGGATTTCTTTTTTTTTAATTTCGACTTATTTTCTACTTCAAGGCCAACAAAAAGGTCTCACTAAGAGGAGCGTCCTCCATTGTAAGCACTTTTTGCTCCTCCTTTGAGGAACATTAATTGCCAACAGACTTGTTACTTTCACCAAAATTTTTGCATGTTGCAAAGCAAACTCACTGTACTGACAACTTTTCCAGACAAGGCATGGTCTCTCTCCCACTTCTCTCCCACTTTTTTAACATGAACTTCAAATCCTGTCCCGTGTTTAAGTCTGTCAAAAAATGATCAAAAGTTTCAGGAGAAAAGTCCCCCTGAAGCTGCAAAGGAGAACCGGAGACATATCTCTCATTTGTACCTAGTTTCTAGTTCTTCTTCAGAAAACGGTGCTCATTAAACTTGCTTCATTTTTGCCATTTTCTGTCAAACCTTGCTGTCAAACATTTTTATTTTAAAGGCAAATTATTAAACACTAGAGGTTGTGTTAGTCTTTTCACTTTAAAAAGCTAAATTTGTAGTTTTGGCCAGGGGTGAAGAACATTTATAAACAAGTGTATAAATTATAGTTTATGTTAATATCGTAAAATATTCTGAGGCCAATAAAAGGATGGCATTAAGAAATGTGATGTTATTTAAAATCCAAGTATTTTAGCCATGGAAACATCTAAGTTTCTGCCAGGGAAAGTCTCAGGATCATGACGTGCCCCAATAAATTTCAAGAGAGAAAAAGAGAGTCTGGTAAAAGAATGGCCTATAATAGACGTGATTAAAAATGAGCACAGCATGTTGTTCCTAAAGACATTAAAATGATAAGAATTAGCTAGTTACTCACATGGGGAAAAGAGGAATAAAACACTTTGTGATGTGCTTGTATGAGAAAATAATCCACTCCAGATGGTACCAGCTCTATATTTTTTTTTACACACAATATTTCACTATATATACTGTAGTAGACTATGAAACTTGAACCGACAAAGATGCATGGTCAGATCAATGTATGTTTATTCTATCTGAGAACTCCAATGAGAATGACAAAAGACAAAATGGTATATTTGCTGGTTACATTTATAAACTTTTTCTTTTTAGAGTCCTGGATCACAACCCTCTGAGGAGCATCTCTTACGATATTTTCATTGGTCTCAAGTCATTAATATTTCTGTAAGTAATCATCAGCTCTTGGTCAATACTTCCACCAGATCAATATTTGTAAGTTTGTACTTAATAATCCCTTTTTAGATTTTTATCACATCCGGTTTTAATTAGTTGGATTCCTGAGGTTTAACTTCACACTACATTGGTTTATTATTGTTGAATATTGCACCACTACCTCCTCATTAAATTGGGATGATTAATTCCACCGGCTATAAATCCTGATTGACATTCAAACTGAATAGGACATACTGTTCAAGAACTGCGCAACTACCTAACTCCACTGCAGATGTGTTGATGATATATCTATATTCAGACTACTGCAGCATGAACTGGCCGAGTCATCTCCTTCTTTTTACTGCCTACTGTATTATGAACTGACTAATAAAATAGGACAGCACAAGAATAAGTCTTATTTCTATATGACCTGTCAACCACAAGAGGAATTTTGTGTGTGTAATGTTGCTGTTGGTGTTTTTTAGTGTTTCTTATAGAAACTGTGATTACTATTGATCTGTTTGAATGTGTCCCTGTGTCCGTTCTGAACAAATAAGACCAGTTATTTGTAGAGTGTTAGAAGTTAGAAGTGTTGGCCCTAAATGCATCTTTTTTAAGTGGAGATTTGACAACTGGCTAACACATTACTGCACTGAGCTTTTAGGAAAGGGGCCAGAGCCATCAATCATTTCAGATTCATACAGTATATTTCTTTTCATCTCAACACACAGCCAACCTACTAAATTCTTATTTGTTTTATTTTTTTAAGTTACCAACCTTTTCAATATCTAGGTATTAGAACAAATTGAATACTGATCATTAAATATCTATGCAGGTTAAATTTGTTAGTACTGACGATTTATCATCACATAATCATAACAATTTAAACATAGACATTCCAGCTGCTAGGGCAGTTTTAGAGTTATATTTCTAATCTGTGATTATTGATATAAGTAAACTTGTAAGAGCAACAATTAATTATTTCTTTCCGTCCTCACTAGTGCCTGATTTTGAAAGTTGTCATCTTTTCTGCATTTCTATTATTATTAGCTTATTTGTGGGTGTTTTTTTATTTAGC
>JAQQZT010000009.1:10826789-10838536 GCA_030068275.1 Clarias platycephalus | reverse complement strand
TTGATATTTCAATAAACAGTAAACTTGGCCGATTTCGTTATTATTTTGTTGACAAGTGGGGCTTGAAAATTCGCCCATCCCCTTAAGTGGGGAATGACAGAAAAAGTTTGAGAACCACTGCACTAAACCTTTACAGAACCTTTATTAGGAAGCATAGATGTGCACTAGCTATTTCTTTTTTTTATTGGCCAATTGACACATGTATTCCTTGGAAAACTCATACATTTTGTTTTATAACTGACTTTTTCTTCTTTTAGATCATTGCGTGACAACAAAATCAGGACTCTTCCTGAAAACACTTTTCAGTCACTCGGAGCCCTGGCAGAGCTGTGAGTATATGAAAGTGTGCCTTCCGGAGAAGTTAAAGCAGAGCACCTCTGGTTTATATTAACAAAACAGTAAATTTTTACCTTATCCAAAATCAATTTATCTGTTTGTGGGATTTTCTACAAGCAGATGCTGCTATTTACATCATTTCCTTTGTTCTTTTTCTTTTCTGTCTATGTAGGGACTTGTCCTGCAACAGGATTGCAGATCTGCCCAACAACATTTTTAAAAATTCAAAAGCACTATTGAAACTGTGAGTTCATTCTTTGTCTACTGTTGAAGGTGTAGAAAGTTTCATATAATAAAATAACTATGCTTTGTTATTACAACGATGCATTTCAGTTTTGTTTCCTTTATCAGAAATATATCCCACAATCCTTTGCTTCATATTCATGCTGGACAATTTGTTCATCTGGTTCAGCTTGAGTCTCTGTGAGTTAAAAAAAAAAAAACACAAAAGTTGTTTTAAAAAAATATACCACATTGTGCAACATGGTTATATTTAATATCTGCACAATTAATGATATCAAGCTGTGTTTTGCAGAGGATTGGAGGACATTGAGATTCCAAATATACAAACGAAGATGTTCCTCCCAATGGGCAAACTGTCTTATATGTATGTGCTGTAGTTCCCCATTTGTAAATGCTGTTATGATTTGCCTAGTGTGTGTATGTATTATTATTAATCAGCCTCAATCTTCTCCTGTGCAGATACTTTAAGGATTTTCAGTACTGTTCCTATGTACCGCATGTGCGCAAGTGCAAACCCAACACAGATGGGATCTCATCATTTGAAGACCTCTTGGCCAATGGGATCCTAAGAGTGTCCGTCTGGGTCATGGCTTTCTTCACCTGCTTTGGAAATCTTTTTGTTATTGGAATGCGTTCGTGCATTCGTGCAGAGAACAATCTGCATGCAGTGTGCATCAAAGTCCTGTGCTGTGGGTTTACATTGCACAAATCAACACACATGCTGTCTACCACTCATCCAGTTACTGAAAAACACATACCCACATCTAACTGCCAAACAGTTGTTAGGTTAAGTTGCTGTGGTGATGTCACAAAATCAGCTGCCTCACACAAAGTTACCGTCATCAGATTTGAAGTGACACAAAAGAGATAGTAGAAAGGACTTTGTTTGAATAGTGGAACATTTGGCACAGAGACCTGGACACCAGTAAGATAAGTCCCCAAGAGATAAATGTAGCTGGCTATTTTTTTATTATTATGTGTGTGGTTGTGTTTGCGATCTGAGTAAAAGGGATATCTTGTCCTGTGAGATATGAGCTGCTCGGGTTCAGGCAATATTTTGTTCTGACTTTTTTAAAGCATGGAGGTAATAACCAGAGTGGTTATTAGCTCTGGTTTATATTATGTGCAGGCAGTCATTCATATAAACAGTGTTATAAATTCTAAACAACTGAACCCCCTCGAATGAGAATTAAAATGTCTCCTAGCTCAGAAACTTACATTCCACTTGTCCTTCTTCCCCTAGGCATTTTAAATGAACTAAATATCCTTTTTCCATCAATCCGTCTAGGAACCTCTGTAGCCTAACTAGGGACTGTGGAGGCCAATGGTGATCCATTTTGTACAATCGTGGTAGTACCTCTGGTCAACATTCACATCTGCATGTAATCTGCATGTTTTTGGTCAGGGGGAGAAAACTGGAAAACCCAGAGGAAATCCACCAAGCATGAGGAAAACGTGAAAACTCCATGCACACAGACCCGACACAGGAATCAAACCCATGTGCAGGACGACAGTGTAACATGTACATCTACTGTAGAGTACATACTATATACGTGCACAAAGAAAAAAATATATAGAAACAATTACTAAGCAAATAAAATTATATTGAATATAGGCAGGTTCAAACAGCATATCGACATCAAAATAAAATGTTTTTTTTAATTGGCGTGTTATATTTTCATATAATTTGACTTACCATTATTTCTGTTTATGTTCTGCTGTCTATGTGTATGTTCTCTGTAGGTGCAGACTGCCTGATGGGCGTCTATTTGTTCTTTTTGGGTATATTTGATGTGAAGTTCCGCGGCGAATACAATCGCAATGCATTGCTGTGGATGGAGAGCCTGGAATGCAGCACCATCGGCTTCCTGGCCATGCTGTCGTCCGAGGTGTCTGTACTCCTCCTCACTTACCTGACTCTGGAGAAGTTTCTGGTCATTGTGTTTCCCTTTAGCCATCTGCGACCTGGAAAGCTGCAGACTGGTGTGGTGCTGGTCTCCATTTGGATGTTAGGATTGCTTATAGCTGGTGTTCCGCTGCTCAGTGACGACCTTTTCGGCAACTACTATGGACGCAATGGAGTCTGTTTCCCCCTGCATTCTGATAGGCTGGAGAAGCCCATTGCTAAGGCATACTCGACAGGAATATTCCTTGGTATTTTTTTATTTTATTTTAATGTTAAGTAATAAAAGTGTGCTTCAAACAGATGCAGATATATTTTATTGTCATTTTGTTTACATATATTTCAATTTGCTCGAGGAACAATATTAAAATTATATACAAAATTAATAATACAATTGTTTAGTAAATAAACTAATATACAAGTCTTTAAAACTGATCAAGTAAAATAAGTATGAAAGTTTTTTCTATATTTACTAATGATCTAATTTATTGATGTCTTTCAGTTGCTAATGTTTATTTAATTTTCATATTTCTCTATTTCACTAACAATTATTTCTCAGTTTATTTTATTTCCTTTATTCCATTTACCCTATTTCCTTAATTATTAGTTTATTCACCTCCAGTAAGTGGAACTATGGGTGTGAGAAATATTTTTGGATGGTTGAAGGAAACCAGAGAATTTGAAGAAAACCCACAATACAACAGTGAGGACAGGTGCTGGAACTTTTAATTGTGCAGAATAACACAACACAATTTTAAGAGTAAAAACTACATTATTTCTCTATGCAATCCCCTGCCACACTAATGCACTTATCCCAGCATTTCACTGGTAAGTTTTCTTGGTATGCTTGAGCCATGATCGTAATGCCTGCTTTCACTTCTGAAACTCTGGCCTCCCCGGAACTCCTTAATACCCCAAACATGTGAAAATATCTTGGAGCGTGGTCAGGACAGGGCAGGTGATGTGTGGCTTACAAATTCCTGTAATGTGCAAAGGTGTTTGTGAATGAGCGTACAGAAAGTACAGTTCAGGCAGACAGAGATTTATCTCTTCGACAAGTTGATGACAAGTTATCCATTGATTTTCAAGGGTAAGGCGTTCCACTTGCTGAATGTTCACTGGAAGGACTGCAGTGAGCTCCGAGCCACCTTGGCCAGGATCGTCATTCATCACTCTGCTTTAACACTTTGGCACCAGTGAAATGTACTGTGGCTAAGAGTCTCATCACCTGACTGTTCTTCTGTAAATGTTAATCGCTTTTACACCTTCATTTACAAGAAAAAGCTTGACTTAAATGCCCCTCCTATAAAAAAGGTCTCTTTATTTATTTCCGTATTTCCTTATGCTTACAGTATGTCACACTAATGGCTATAAGTCAGGCACAAGTAATAGTGCCTAAAGTAAAGTAGTAGTGCCTCTATTTCTATTGGTTAATCGATATTAGGATACAGTTTAAATATCAGCTGTATATGTCACACAAATGTATTTAACAGTTAAAACATCTATAAATATAACAGTTGAAATCTATAAATATTTTTATTCGGCTTTAATATTAATGCATGAATATATATTGCATGGCTATCTGAAATGGGTTTAGTTATTGTACATTTTCCTATTAGTATTAAATAACACCAAACAATGGACTATTAGTACTGAATAGTCATTGAATAGAAAACCAAAAGGTTGTCTCTTGACTTTTGGAAGTCTTAAACTCAACACAATTATTTACAATGTAGTGTAGTGGGAGTCAACAACTAGTAGAGAGGATTTTTATGCAGTTTTGGTGACCGTTATTAATTGAACATGGTGCTGTTTCAATTATTTATGGTCTAAGACCAGAGACTCAGTCAAGCCTGACAGACATCAGTAAAAACTCATGTGCCCCCCCCAAAAAAAAAAAATTCCATAAACCTAAAAGACCTAAGGACTTTTAACATTGTACATCAATACTGTTCAAAAAGACATCCAAACTATAAAAGAACACGTGAAATAATGTAGTATACAAAAAAGTGTTAAACAACCCAGAATATGCATTATATTTTAGATTGTCCAAAGTAGCTACATTTAGCTTTGATGACAGCTTTGCACACTCATGAATCGTCAGATTCATGAGATACTCGCCTGGAATGTTTTATTTAATTCACCGATGTGCCTTGTCAACCAGTAGCCCAATTTGTTCTGTCATATTGTCAGGTTCTTCAGTATTAATATACAATATTGAAAACAATAAAAATAAAGACAACTTTTGACTGGTACTGTAGTTCAATAAAAAGTAATTCCCTAAATGTGTTTCGCAGACTGGTCAGAAATGAAACTACCATGTGTGTTTTTGTATTGTGCAGAATTTATCATACCATCCTCTGTTCACAGGACTGAACCTGCTGGCTTTCCTGGTCATTGTCTTCTGCTACTCCAGTATGTTCTACTCCATCTACAAGACTGGTATCAACTCCACAGATGTGCGTACTCGCTTACACAAAGATGTGACTGTGGCCAATCGCTTTTTCTTCATTGTGTTCTCTGATGCCCTCTGCTGGATACCAATATTCCTGGTCAAAATACTTTCCCTCCTGAAGATGGAGATACCAGGCATGTAAAAATACTACAGTTAATTTAATTTTTACCGTACAATACATACCCACAAAGCTGATATCCAGCTGATATCCTCATTACCATGTAATAATGGGTTTTGGTTTGGATGATTTTCACCATATTCATCTGACTGAATGTAAAATGGAGGCCAAATACTAAAATGATCAATAACTATTTTTATGAACTCTTAAATCTTGCTTCATCTTAAATTGAATGTTTGTATCAGATGAGCAATGTTCCATTTGCTGTGTGTGTGACTGGAATAGTTAAAACCATTTTAAAATTTATTAGCAATAAGGTATTTGTTGTACAAAGCTACTGTAGCAATCTGGGCCTAAATTGAAGACTGGCAATTAGTGGTTAATGATGCTGCCTCACACCTCCAGGGTTATGTTCGAATCTTCGCCTCCAGTCTTTGTGTATGGGGTTTGGATGTTTTCCCTGTGCTCGGTGGGTTTCCCCTAGTTTTTTTCCCCACGGTCCAAAGATGTGCAGTGTAGGCTGTTTGTCCTTTCAAATTTGCGTGTAGCATATGATTGGGTGTGTGACTGTGTATATTTGTTTGTTTACACAATATTGCAATTGATCCAGAAACACTGATGATTTCTGAAAATTTCACACATTTTAAATATAAGGCCAATAGGAACATGATATTTGTGATTGCATATTATTTTATTTAATAAACTGAGCCAAGCACATACACTGATTAGCCATAACATTAAGTCAACCGCAGGTGAATTGAATAACATTATCAATTATATACCAAGGCCCATCTACAGTCGTGGGGACCAAAGGTTAGGCCGTCCAGTCCGACCCCAAACAAAAGGCAATGCATCACAAACCACTTAAAAAGTCAACACTTTCTGCAGTAGAAATGTATCAGAACACCAAGCACATCACAGCCTGCTACGTACAGTATGACATTGATCAGGCAAAGAGTTTAAGGTTGTTGACCCAGCCTCCAAATTCCTCAGATCCCAATCTGATCAAACATCTTCGCAATGTGCAAGACAAACAATTCTGATCCATGGAGGCCCTACCATCATACCCCCAGAGGTTCTGTGGAACCTCAACCCAAGGGGCCAGAGCTGCCCTGGTTTTAATGTTAATGGCTTATAATCAGTGTATGTTTTCCTTCAAAAAAAATTATTTGTTAATTAAATGTGTTCATGTCATGCAGGCACTATAAACTCATGGGTAGTGATCTTCATCCTGCCCATCAACAGCGCCTTGAATCCCATTGTTTACACTCTGACCACCAGCTTCTTCAGGGAGCAGGTGGAGCTGTTACTGTGCCGCTGGCAACGCAGGTCATCCTCAATGAAAGACCGCAAGAGCCTAACCAGCACCACAATCTACATGGAACCCTCCAGGCATGGGTTCTTCCATTCAAAAAGCAAACTGTCCCAGATGTCCTATCCAGACATGGATGCCCAGTATGGCTGATGGAACAGAAAAGTGCTGAACTCTTACTAATACTCAATTCATATTTAAATTGAAGTATGTACAACAAAAGGCGCAACAGGGGAATTATGATCTTGATGTGGGCCCTATACAACAGCAGGGCTCTATATTATTTTGTCTCAGTTACAGTAGGAGGATGAATGCAGAACTTCTCAAAGTGAAAGAGAAAAACTCACACATAAGCATCTTCAAGCTAGAGCTAAAGAAACTGGTTAGTAGAAAGACTGATGCTTCTATAACAACATCTTTCATTCAATCAAGAATGGAAAAATGCTTCATTTCTAGTGTACAAAATTGTGAAAAGGAGATTATTTAAGATAAGATACTGTAAGCCAAATCTTTATTAATCCTGAGGGAAATTGCAGTTCTGCAGCAGCACAAAATAACAGCCACAAATATCTAAAGAAAATACACAAGTACTTTGGGGGAAACAAAAACAAATGGGGATATAATACAATAAAATAAACCAAGTACAGAAATGTATTATATATATATACACTTGTACCAGGAAGTAGTACGTCTTGAGATGGTATTTGTGCAAATATTTGGCATACTGTGTGTAAGATTGTTCAGCACCTGCGAGAATAAACATACTGTATACTGTATACAGTGGCAATTCGCTCCTCATCAGCAACAAGGAGGTCGACAATACCTCTGCCCTCCAAAAACTCATTGCAGGTATAAACAACCTCTCATAAACTGCATCAGTCTATTATTGAATGTACACTTTTGTTTTGATAAGAACGCACGAGTGTGTACAGTAAGTCATTGTTCAATATGGTCTGTATTTTTTTTTAATGTCCTTTGTTTGACTCTACATCTCTAGTGAGTCCAATCTGGGTACGATGACCGAGCCTACTTTCCCGAGTATCTTATTAAGCCTATTGGCATTTCCCACATCCATACCATTGCCCCAGCGCACCACAGGATAAAAAACTCACACTGGCTACAACAGACTGATAAAACACATTAAGAAGTGGCCTGCAAACACCAAAAGACCTGAGTCTTCTCAGGAAATAGAGGTGACCCTGTCCCAATATACACCCCAGATATTTGATACACTATCTGAACACACTCGTCCTAAATGGCAACATTTTTCCTGTCCGTTCCTTATACACCTGACCACCGCTGTCATTAGAACATGTTTGTAGATGGCACAGTTTACTACAGTATTTGTTGTTCCCAACAATGCGGCTAATGTTACTTGCCAGCATAGTTTAAAAATAATAAGGAGAATTATTTTGGTGTCAGTAGGTTACTTGAAATTAATCTGAAATTAATACTATTAAGTTACTTCCTCAAGTTTTTTTTTTTTTTTTTTAAGAATGTCTTTTAAAGGATTTCTTTTACACACGTGCATTATTTATGAGTCAAATTTCTCATGAAAATGTAACAATCATCTCATTCAATATACTGAACTGTTCATGAATCTACAGGAAGTGTAAATGTTGAATGTATTTATAACACAGGAAGAATGTCACCGGTTAACATTATATGAACATAGATGTTAATTCATCCTCCAACCCCTGTGCACAGATACGGATTTATTTCAGCTTTGCACTTTTGATCTACACCTTTTCCACTTTAGTAAGTCAATTTTAGCTGCTGTAATACATGTTATTGGTTAAAGTGATGAAATGTCATTGTCATTCTGTGCTACTTTAATTATACTTTGTTGTATGTGGGTTTTTTTTGTTTTTTTGTTTGTTTGTTTTTGTTTGTCTTTTTAGTCTCTCATTAGCTTTGTATTGGAATGCCTTTGCTTGTCAGGTCACCAGTGTAAACTGTTGTTGTTTTTTTTATGGTTTGCCAGGGTCAGCGATGATTACAATGAACCAGATTCTTTGAAATCACAATAGACATCTTTCCACTACAAAATTTAGCCATAAAACTGTACTTACTACCATACAGCACTTTTGTACATAAACATTCTTCTATCAATAAAGCACTTCATGAACGTCCTTAATGTCAAAAGAAGTACATTACTCTTTGGACCCAGGAAGCAGCCCGTACATCCTCATCTCACAGCTCCAGGGTACCTGATAATTTTGACCTCAGGTTACTGGCTATTCAGTGTCACATGTTCTCCCCCATATGGATTGGCTATGCTAAATTGCCTCTAGGTGTGTATATGTGTGTATGGTGTCCAGTGATGGACTGGTGTCCCATCCAGGGTGTGTACCCAGTTCATTGTTCTCAACAGGTGAATTTTAGACCTAATGAGTTTCATTAGTTCCAAAGAAAATTTAAAATAAGATATGAAGAAATGCATTGTCCCATTTCACAGAGATTTATCCAGTCTGTTGGGGCCCTATGCAAAAATTTGGTCTCTTCAACCAGCTTTCATTATGTCTTATAAATACTAAATAAGGTTTGTCAAACATCTGGGGTCCCCTACTGGCCTGGGGAACTAAGCAGTGTGCACACACACACATAGAGAGTATCTTAAAATATATATACAGTATATATCAGGAAAAGGTTAATAAAACTCATAATTTCTCCATTCAGTGCATGCAAGGTAAAATATTTTTAAAAAATTTGTTTAAATTTTTATTTTGATGATTATATCTTGCATGTGATGAAAAAAAAAAAAAAATCCAATACCTCAAAATATTAGAATATATTATTTCAAGTTAATTTATTCATTCCTTCATCTTGTATACCACTTATTCTGTACAGGGTTATTCGGGCCTGGAGCCTGTCTGAGGAGACTTGGGCATGAGGCGGGGTACACCTAGGATACTGTCCCAATCCATGACAGGGTGCACACACACACGCTCATTCATACACTATGGGCAATTTAGTCTAATCTGCATGTCTTTTAACTGTGGCAATTAACTTACTACAGTGTACAGCATATTTTTCAGTCTGGTTCCATACATGCTTGAAGACTTGACAGTTGTTCAGAAGATGATCACAAGGTAGGTAAGTCACAAAAGGTAACAAAAGCAACAGGGATGACTGCAGGCTTTCAAGATTGTACAGCAAAGACATTGGGAGATTGATTCAAGACATTGGGAGAGCTTTACCAGAAGTGAAGTAAGGCTGGAGTCATTACAACATTAGCGACCACACACAGATGCCTTCAGGAAAGGGGCTCCAGCTGTTTCAGTCCTAGTTTCAAGCCACTCCTGAGCCAGAGACAATGTCAGGAGTGCCGTACCTGGCCTACAGAGAAAAAGACCTGGGCCATTGCTCTTTTAAGTAAAAGTGAATTTTGCATTTCTTTTGGAAGTTTCCAGTCGATGATGATTTGGAGTTCCATGTCATCTGCTGGTGTTGGTCCAAATCAATACAGTCCTCTAAAAGGAGATTGTAGAGCATTTCATGCATCTGTCTGCTGACAAGCTTTATGGAAATGTGATTTTCTTTTCCAGCAGGGCTAAACACCTGCCCACAGCACCACAACTTCCTGGTTTGCTGACCATGTTATTTCTGTGCTTGACTGGCCAGCCAACTCTATATGGTATTATCAAATGGAAGATCAGAAATACCTGAGCCAACAAAACAGACAATCTGGGCTTCAGTAACGCCTCAGCAGTGCCTTTGACTTTCTTTAATATGTAAAAGTACATATAGAAACCATTCAGTTAGGCTATAGTTCATTGTTATTATTATTATTATTATTATTATTATTATTATTATTAATAAAGTAAAATAAAAAGTACAAAAAATGTTTTTACAAGAAACTCTTTAAATGAGTCCTCATTCATAAATGAGAATTTATTGCTTTTAATCTACAGTCTATAATTTTTTAGTTGTTGTTGGTAATGGAATTGCTGTTGTATTGTTTATTTCAGTGGTTATGCACAAAACAATAAGTATTATAAATAATGCATAATAAGCCCGGAATGCCTACGTTCTCTTATCAGTTAAATTTATCCTAAAAAAAAAGTTATTACTTTAAAAGTTTTTAATATTGTAGGTTCACAGTACAGTAATGATCTGTAAAAAATAGTTAAATATATGGTTGCAGGACTACTGAAATTATATGCATTTTTTTGCATATGTTTGAAAATGACTTGCTAATAAGCTGAGAAAACTGAACTTAATGACAGGAAACAGACATTAGTCAGAACATCTCACATCCAGTGCCCCTTGTGTCCCTGGACCAGGATAAATTGCTTTCTAAATGAATTATATTTTTGGGCCCCAATAGCTCCTAAGCTTTCCCTTATATTACATGCCTTTTCATTTCTCATAGTCTAGGTTCAAGTTTGACTTGAATAACAAATTATTTTGTCTTTTCTTCTTTATTAGTTGAAAGAGAAAACTTTTTTAAAATTTTTTAAATAAGCAGCAGTCACTTGCATTTTGAATGTATAAATATGCAGTTAAATCTATTCTTAGAGAATTTTTTTTTATTTTGAGGTGCCAATCCATCGCAGGGCACATACACACACACTCACACACTCATTCACATGCTACAGACAATTTGTGAACGCCAATTAGTCTAATCAGCATGTCTTTGGCCTATAGGAGGAAACCAGAGTACAGGGAGGAAACCCATCGAGCATGGTTAGAACATGCAAACTCCATGCACACAGAAGCAGGAATTGCACCGGGGTGGGAATCAACCCCAGACCCTGGATGTGCAAGGCGACAGTTCTAACCACTGAACCGGTATAATTGGAACACCTGACTTCAATAATTAACAGATTAATATTTTAAGCAAAACTGTGCTATTACTCTGCTACTTAAACCTTCACACTCTGCTCTTACTGGTGGAATGTGCAATTAATGCAGATTGGCCACCAGACTGGTCAATTTAACCAAGAAACCTCCAACAGTAAATTGGCCAGTGTTTCAGTTTCATTGTCCAACCCCTGTAAACACACTATAGTTATTATACAGTAAACCATTAAATATACAGTACTGGGCAAAAGTCCTACTTTTTAATCATTATGTTTATTGAGTTGCACCTGGCCTCTTGGTGGCTTTTGTAATAAGTGCCCTCCCTTTACCGTGTTTGATGATATCTTTTTAGTATGTTTATCATTATTTATTACACTTATTTTTTCTTTCCTTTAACAGAACTGTTTCATGTGAAGTGCCAGCCTGCAGTAGGAGTCATCGGTCAGACCATTCACATCTCCAGCAGCATCGAGTCACAAACTGGGCCTGTTATTACTTGTGGATGCGGTCGTATTATTCCACTTGTTTTGACGCGTAGCTTTGTTTCAGATTCATTACTTACAGTACGACACGA
>JAQQZT010000009.1:10732107-10746192 GCA_030068275.1 Clarias platycephalus | reverse complement strand
TCTCATCCCTCCCCTCTGAGAGAGCTCGGCCAATCAGCTCTCTCTGTGCCTCCGGCTGTGAGAGGAAAACAGCATCAGTGACTGTGTGTGTGATTTGTTACTTGCGTCCTCCATCATCAATCGCTGTAATCATCAACATCAACATGATTCTTAACATGATCGTGTTGTTGTTGCTGTACTGCAATTAGTGTTACACAGATGTTGAGTACAATTGAAGAGAACAAATACCACTCAGTTCTGTAACTGTAAAGTGTGGTAAAAAGGGTAGCTTTTATGAGTGCTTGAGATTTGAATGTAAATGCAATTACCGAGCACAGTGTCGGTGTAGTGAAGCTAAAGGCACCCTTCTGTATCCTACAGGTTATAATGTTAGATTAGAATGGTGTATCTACAATACTGTAATTTAAACTGAGCAGCAGAAATTTAATTTTTGTGTACACAGCGAGAAGCAGCTAAGGTGTGTCCTAAAACTGGACTACCACTCTTATTACCTTTAAAAAGTACATTAGTTGAAAAGTACTGTATGGATGTAGATTCAATATAAAATTACCTAATATAAAAGTATATTTCCTTTTTCTACTGGGCAGACAAATTGTTAAACATTAACAATGACCCTTGGGTTTTCTATTGGCATGAGCGAAAGCCTAAAGGAAGTGAATAGTCAATGAAACAAAATGCAGTAATTCACTTTGACAATAGAATCATGGTGTGTGAGCAACTTAATGAATGAATGACCAAGACGTCCCATAGGATATGAACTATACCTAAAGTAATGGCCATTTGGGGTCAGCTGGTTTCTATCAACATTATGCTCTCTCTCTCTCTCTCTCCTACTCTGTGTGTATTTTTTTTTTCTGCAAAGGACAGTGATTCACCATGAATAGAATTTAAAACCCATGAATTTAGAGAAATAAACACATACACTTTCTCATATAGACCACAAGAGTGTAATGAACTGACTGTGGTTGACTCCGACTAGTCACCCTAGTTAAAGAATTTTATTTCACTTTTAATTTTTCCACTTTAAGGACTGAGACTGTCACTGGCTGAGCAAGTACAAAAAAGAAATCATCCACAATTAGAGGATGTTGATCATTTAAACTCCTGCAAGGTTATAATTTTAGTATTATAAGGTTCTATTTTGGTGAAGAGCTTTTTAAAGACATCAAAGTTTTCACAAGCGAGCAAACCCCTAAAGTGCTGTAAATTACAGCTATACTCTACAGTTGCTTTAAATGTACATTTACAATATTCTGAGACATCTATAAAGTCTGAGACATCTCTCTCTCTCTCTCTCTCTCTCATGCTTTTTGACTTCTGATTAGTAGCCCAAATCTTTACCCACTTAGCCTCCAATTACACCACACATCATGTGATCTTCAATTCACAATTCTGATTACCAATAAACATCTTAATACCAGATTATTTATGACACTATTTGATATTGCATTAATTTTTTTAAGATCAGCAGCCCAGCAGCAGAAACCTGAAAGACAGTTGTGACAATGAGATGAGATATTCTGTATTGATACATTGATCAGAAAGTCTCACACTGTATTTCCTTAATAACACAAGGGCATAGAGTCAATGTAAATGAACTATTGTATGATCTCTTTTACAGTGTTTGCTTGGCCTTTACCTTGTGTGGTTAATGCTGTAGACAACTGTTACTCATAATAGCCAATTCACCATACTCTATTAGATTATACACACTCACCTCCCAGGTGTTCGCATTACTAATGCTTATACTAATGTCAGATGACCCTATTGCCCTGATAACAAGCTTTCCCTCTTCAGCTGTCTAATAAAATCATGAATACATGCAACAGTGTTGATCTTTCCTGCTTTATTTGGCCTAAGAACACAACATCAGCTTGCGACAAAGAAACTATATTATTTATTTATTTATTCATTTATTTATTACTATACCAGGTGTAATATTTCATGTGGTGATAACCACAACCCTAGCTGGGATAAAACAGTTACTGAAGATGAATTCAGACCTGTTACAGTTGCTGAGGGCTATGCTTTCTACAAAACCTTAATATCCTGCCTTTATTTTAACTGCTGCATTTTTCATATTTAAAAAATTAGTAATTAAATATGATTTTAATCATTTGTCTTCAGTATGCTTTAATTTAGCATGGAGGTGAAAAATCAAGCAATAGCCTTTTTTTGCATTTGGAAAGGGACCAAGATAAACCCAGGCTCTGTATAAAATTGTTAAGGTGCATTTTTTTTTTTTTTTTTTTTACAATTTATGCTGAAATGGAAATGTACGGTGGCCGAGAAGTGCAAACCCAAATTTAAATAATGAAAACAAAATAAATTTTAAAAATAGATATATTTTAATAACAATAACAAAATTAAAAACCTGTATTTTAGCTGTAAACAGAACAACAAATTAAAAAACAAAACAACAAAACCGAAAACTAAATAAATATAGTTTTGAGCTTTTGTTATTTTGCTTTTGCATTTGTTATTTTGTTTTTGGTTTTCTTATTTTGTTTTGCACTTCTCGGAAAGGTAAATTGTGTTATCAATTTTAAAATTCGAAATAAAATACAATGTAGCTCACTCACTCACTCAAACTCCATGCACACACAGACCCCGAGGCGGGACTCGAACCCGGAGGAGGCGCGAGCGACGGTGGTACAGTAATTTGTACCTATTTACACTTTAAAAAAAAAAAAAAAAAGACATGTATTTTTCAGTTTTTCGTGATTTTTGGTAATCTTCAAAAATGCTAAAATTTGTATACATTTTTTTTTTCTCTTAGTCTTTACCGCTTATTCTGCATACAGGGTTTATGAGACCCTGGAGCCCAGGAAATTTAAGGGACGAGGTGGGGTACAACAAGGTGTCAATCTGTGCAGGGGCAATTTGGGAACGCCAATTAGCTTAATCTGCATGTCTTTGAACTGTGGGAGGAAAACCGTCCGACCACCCTTTTTTTTTTTTTTTTTAACCTTTTCTTTAAATATGCATTAGACGGATGTGTGAACGCAGACCAGTAGCACCGTAAAGGCTTTATTACCGTATTAAATGAATGTGACATATCTATTTAGGCAGTGGTGCTGCGGTTAATGATCTAAAAAGGCTTGTTTGTTTGCAGCAATGCCTAGTAATTACTTCATTAGCTGTTTAAATGCCGCCTGCAGCGATGTGGTGTCGGCCTGCGCCTGCGCTTTCTGAGCGCGCTGTCAGGTTAATGATTGACAGCTCCACCAGCGCGAGAAAAGCCTGCGCGCACACACACACATTAGAGCTCAGAGCGAACATTAACTCTGAGAGTTTGCGCTTGGCTGATCCTGCAGGTGTTACTTGGATGGCGTTGGTCCGGAGCGCGATGCGCTTTCTGTGTCTGTGTCTCAGTGCGTGGGCTTTTTGGAAACAGACTCTGGCGGGAAGCGGCGCCGGGATGCGCACATGGGACAGGTTCAGTAAACTGCCCTACCCGGAGGATAAAGCCTTCCTGTACGACACGTTCCCTGAGAACTTCATATGGGCCGTGGGCACTGCCGCTTATCAAGTGGAGGGCGCGTGGCAGAAGGACGGCAAGGGCAAGTCGGTGTGGGACACGTTCACGCGCGCCGGGAGCCGCGTGATCACCGGGGACGTGGGGAGCGACAGCTATCACAACCTGGCGGGAGATCTGCGCGCGCTCCAGCAGCTCGGTGTCACGCACTACCGCTTCTCTCTGTCCTGGCCGCGCATTTTCTCCAACGGCACGAGGAGTACTTACAACGACAAGGGAGTTGAATATTACCAGAGTCTCATCCGTGGACTGAAGAGGATCCGAGTGGAGCCCGTGGTGACTCTGTATCACTGGGATTTACCGGAGAGCCTGCAAAACGCCTACGGAGGCTGGAGCGACCCGGTGCTCGTGGATCTGTTCAGGGATTACGCAGAGTTCTGTTTCCAAACCTTCGGCGCAGATGTGCAGTATTGGATCACAATGGACAACCCGTTTGTGGTAGCCTGGCACGGATATGGTACCGGAGTTGTGGCACCTGGCATTAAAAACGATCCAGATATGCCTTTTAGAGTTGGGCATAATCTTTTAAAGGTAACACACACGCAATAAAATACACAATCCAGTACAAAATCAGTATGATAGATCATCTGTGGATGTTGTGCTCATCACTATAGAGATGCACTTACTAGAGAGTTTCCTTTTTCAATACAATAAAAAAATATATCACAGCTGTTGAACTATAAACTCAATTCAGACTTATGTTGTCAGTCATGTGAAAAGTAGCACTGGGTTAAGAAACGTTCAACACCTGGGTCCAACATCTTCACTGAATAAATATTGTCAGAAATACACACTTCAGGAAAATAAAAACGTTTATAAATATTTTAATACTAATTTTATTGCTATACATTCTATGTTGATCTATATGATAATGTTATGATTATATGATATCATATTAATATAATATATAGCATACTATTTTTCTTTTCTTTAAGTGTGTTGCATTCTTTGGCTGACTCTCTCTCTACAGTATGTGTGTGTGTTATATAAATAAACAGCTATGATATAATCTTTCAATAATGAAAATAAGAGCATTCACACACACGCACACACAATGTGACGAGAATTCAGAGATTTGGGAATAAATTTATAAATTAATAAATAAAATCTGTGGCCATAAGAAAACCACTTGTTAGTAACACTAATCAGAAAAAGCTTAAATGTTCTAGGCAGCATAAAGATTGGACATTGGAGCAATTGAAAAAGGAAAATGTGGTGTGATGAGTCCAGGGTGACCCTATTCCGGAGCATCAGGGTAAGAAGGGAAGTGATGCTCCCATCTTACTGCCCATTGTCCAAGCCTCTGTATGCAGTGTTATGATTTGGGCTTGCTTCAGTCTGTCAGATCTAGACAAAGCAATGTGTGGCAATAAAATTAAGTCAGCTGACAACCTGAATGTACTGAATGACCAGGTTATCACTAATGGAGTTTTTTTATCCCCAAAACCAGGACTCAAATTATGAAAGAGTGGCATGAGTAATCATTTTCACACATGAACTGGCCACCACATTGCACAACTTAATTAAAGGTGGTCAAACAAAATATTATGTGTGCAACTTTTTAAAATAAGCACATTTAAGAAAAGAATCAGTGCAGAGTCAATATCTTAATTTTCCAGTATGATTAGTATTTGTTGATGCATGTACTGTAAAGACACACTGATTACTGAACAACCTACTGTATAGTGGGACACTTTGGAGTCTCTGAGCAACATAAGGTGCTGAGTAATGTATCATTGCTCTAATCACATCTACATCCAAAATCCATTGGACTTTGCTAATAAACACATGACATACATATACCAGTATAACTTACTTTCAAACATTGAAGGCAGTTGTCTTTAAGAACCTATTTAAATAATATGGCATTATGGTGATAATACTGTATTTGTATAATATGTAATACTTCACTGTAAAAAAAGTAAATTTTAACAAGTCAAAATTAAATTGTTCTTAAATTTAGTCAGGTTTAGCTTGTAACTTCCATTACAAATTTACAATAGACCAAATAATTCTATTTCTAGCAATTATTACTAATTTGAAATTAGTTTATTCTTGGTACAACCACCACTCACACACACACACACACACACACACACACACACAGTCCAAGAACATGCATAGTATTCCAACTGTGGTTTCCACATTGCCCGTGGTACAGTATATGATTGAGAGTGTGTGTGCCTGTGCCCAGTGATGAGTTGGCACACCATCCAGGGTGTCCCTTCCCTTGTGCTGTGATCTTGCTAGCTCCAGGCCCCATGCAACCCCACACAGGATTAACGGTTCAGAAAATGAATGAATTCATGAATATAATAAAATATAAATGATCTGCCAAATGAAAAAGAAAATGTTAAAATAAATACAATTTCTGAAAATAGTTAATGTGATTTGAAATAGGTTAAATAATCTTACATTTGGTATATAGTAATATTGTAATAGAGCTACATTCAGGATTTTTTTCTTGCTGAGAACATTTTTAGCATGGTTCTGTTTGAAAATGCATGTATAGTATCTACTAAATATTACTATAGTATACTGCTGTAAATTATGGACATTGTGAAAATATATAGCAACAGTGTATAACAGCCGATTTAGGTTAAAATTTTTTCTAAGTATACACACATACACACTATAATGCTTCCTATTTATTAGCTGAACTTTTTGGACTATTGAATACAATTGCTTTAAGCCAGTTAGGCTCCCACTCAAATACAATGCTTTGTTATGCTACCGCTACCGCTGTGACCTGAGCTCATAATTAATATTAAATGGAAATTTTAAGTTACATGATATGAACAGCAAATTAATCTCACCAGTACTTTGTATTGTGAAATTCAGGACAATAATTTGTCTTATGCCCAATTAGCACTCTGTGAATCAAGTTGGAAACTAAACTAAAATGTTTCACAGGTTTACGCAGTGAATGCAGAACCAACACTGGTAGAAACCACATAAAGTATTTCTTTATCAGAATGTCATACTCCATAAATTTTGATGAATTGTCTTTTGACCAATTTGCATTTCTCTTTTCTGCACCAGGCTCATGCCGCAGCATGGCATGTATATGATGAGCGCTATCGTGCCCATCAGGGAGGAAGAGTGTCCATAGCTCTGGCTTCCCACTGGATCAAACCAAGCAGGACAAGGCAGGAGAGCCGGAGGGCTTGTCAGTGCTCGTTGGAATTCGTGCTGGGCTGGTTTGCTCATCCTCTGTTTGTAGATGGCGATTACCCACCATGCATGAAGCACAACCTCACACACAGGCTCCCATCATTTACAAAGGCAGAGAGGGAGTATGTTAATGGCACTGCTGATTTCTTTGCTCTGTCTCATGGTCCTGCTCTCAGTTTCCAGCTGATTAATGACAGCCTGCGCTTTGGCCAGACAGAGGATCTGGATCTACGCATGCTGCTCTTCTGGGTTTACTCAGAGTACAACAAGCCTCCCATCTTTGTGGTGGAAAGTGGATGGTTTGTCAATGGCAATACCAAAACAAAGGATGCCAAGCACATGTATTACCTCAAGCGTTTCATAGCGGAGACATTGAAAGGTGGGTGAAGTGAAGCGGAAACTTAGTTTAATAATCTACACACAATCTATATTCCAGTTTTTGAGATCCAAAAAAGTTAAAAAGGGAGTATTAAATTTCCACTTCCATGATTCAGTCTGGCACTAGGTGAACTAAAAAAAAAAAAAGGGCACATTGATCAGTCAACATCTTGCAAAGCACTATTATAAGGTTCCACTTGTAAAAAGAGCTGTTGAGAGACATAGGATGTCAAAGTTTTGCCATTCTACCTATATAATTTACTGCTATGGTTTATGTTGCTTTACATTCACAGTTGTGGACAAAACTACATAGATAACATACAATCATCATGAAGACGAATGCCATGGCCATATTGAACTGGTCTTTCTCTGAAGCAGAATGATTGTACACCATATGGCTTTACTAGAATAGAATCCCAAGAATGGGTGTACAAACCAATCTAAAATCAAAACAGAGTCAAAAATATACATACTGTACATCACACCTAATATTTGTTCATTGTTCAAGTTTCAGCTTTAGCAGATGCTTTTGGCAGCCATGCACAAGCTTCACAGGTTTTGACCATTCCTCTTGGCATATTCGTTACTGTTCAGTTAATTTTGTTCATTTCCTGGCATAGACCCAACTTTTAAGCATGATCCACACATTTTCATAAGGTTTAAAGCTCCAAAAGCTTTATGGTAGTCTGTCTTTTTAATTCCACAATCAGCTAAAATGTGTTTGGAGTAATTTTTATGGTTATGCTGAAGGATTCAAAGGTCCTCTTTTTTATTATTCCATTCTCTTTGTGTAATGCACCAGTTCCACTGGGAGCAAACGAGTACCTCTGTTTGAAACGTTTCTCAGGAAGTCTTTTTCTCCTTTCCTGGATGTCAGCCTTTCAGTCCATGCCAATATAAAACTTGCTTGATTGTAGACAGTGACATTGGTGTTCCAGGCCTGTACTGGCTGTTTCTGACTTTACCAACCAGTTTCTTATTAACTGTTAGTGACAGTTTGGGTCCTCTTTGAGATCTTGGCTACATCTTTTTACATCATAACTTAATTATTAATCTGCCGTTGTTTAGAAATAATTCCAAGAGACTGAAAGGCCAACATTGTCATGATATTCGTATTTATGATGTGTGTTTAACTTCTGATGACAACTATACAATATTCTTAGATATCTACAGTATAAAGGAGATTCTCTCTCTCTCTCTCTCTCTCTCTCTCTCTCTCTGAAATGATAAAGTATTATTATTTGTTGACAGATAATACCTTATAGGACATTTTACATGACACTTTCATGCATAGTATTTGGATTATCAATTTAAGCTGTTTTGAAGAGTAATAAACCCCCTACTGTCCCTATCCTATTGGCTAATAAATGCCATGATTGGGATATATTTTTATATAATATCTACTCCAGACAGTGGCATGGTGGTGTAGTGCTTATCACTGTGGCCTCACATCACTATGGTTGAGGGTTTGATTCCCGCCTTGGGACTGTGTGCATGGAGTTTGCGTTTGCTCCCCATACTCGGTGGGGAGTACTATTAGGATGCTATTGAAAAGGTTTATGGATTTAACTTATCTTCGATTAAAAAATATTATAATAATGAGGGGGAAAAGCCCATACCAAATAATATTCAGATCTTTCACGGTTTTCTTCTCTTCTAGTTCCACAGCCACGCTTGTTTCAGACATTAATTTCATACACAAACCTACTTCGAGTAGAGACACATGAACAGTCATAGCTGATGTCTTAGTATGCTTGATCAGTCCTATGAGACATAACAGTGTATTTACAAGTTAATGAGTGAACACATACTGGTGTGTTTTCTCCTTGTTACTGACTCTTCTCAGCAATTCGACTGGACAAAGTGAATGTGTTTGGATACACTGCCTGGTCATTGCTCGATGGCTTTGAATGGTATCGGGAGTATGGAATACGGCGTGGACTTTACTATGTAGACTTCAAGTCTGATCACCTGACGAGAGAGCCAAAGACTTCAGCCATGTTTTACAGTAAACTGATCGAGAAGAACGGCTTCCCCCAGCTCCAAGAGAACAGGCCTCTTGTTGGAGTTTTTCCTTGTGGTTTCACGTGGGGAGTGGCTGCGAACTCCATACAGGTATAGAACAATGTTATTTAATTGAGCTGTTAAAACAAATTACTTTTAAAACCAGAAGTAACCAATCATGCCTTTATTAAAGACAAATCACTCTTTAGGATTTATCAGTGAGTTTTCTGTGGCACCTTTTTTTTTTTTGACCTTTAAACTGTTAAACAAAAATGTCTTTATTTACACATACTATTTCTATTGACTATTTACTTATTACTAATTTAGATTAGGTGTCCCTTTAAGGAGACCACTTAATGTTTTGCTTCTACACACATATTTCTTTTGCATAATATGATGAATAAAAATTAACACTGTAATCTGTTCATTACTAGGTCAAGGGTCATGGACTGGGTCATGGGTCAGTGTCAGGCTCATTGATGCATTTGGAGAGTGAAGGCTAGTCTAGATGAGCTACAGTAGCACAAACTGCTGAAAAGCAGACCAAGTACACTACAGGACAACAGTGTTCCATAATGGTGGTGGTTATGTTGTGGTGGTGGTTAATGCTCCCGCAAGAATACACTGGAAAAATGATTCAGAATAGTTTAACCATTAATCAGGTGAAGAACCACATTTATTATGGCGGTATCAGAACGTAAAAAAAAACAATTGTAGAAAATAAGCATTTTGGTATTTTTTTTTAAAGCTTAAATAAATGAGCCTTAAAATATATGGGCCTTATATATAGTATATACAGTATAGTATATACAGTATAGTATATACAGTATAGTATATACAGCAATGAAAAAATTTGAAAAACAAAATCACAAAAGTAAAAAGGTCTTGAAAAAGTGCTAATGTATTGGTATCAGATACCACAGCACACCTTCAGAGGTCTTGTAGAGTCAATGCCTCAAAAGGGATGCCTACACTTTTTTAACCAGGAAGTTTTAATGTTATGGCTAATCAGTGTATAGGTACTGTATGTAGCATATTAAGATACATATTAAATATATTAGAAATCATTTGTCTAACTCCTTTACATACACTTATAATCTTATCAGGTATCTTTATAAATATATACATAATGCTGGCCAATTATATATATATATATATATATATATATATATATATATATATATGTAATTTTAACTGTTATATATAGAGCACATGTAAAATACTACTGAGGCAGGCTAAACTTTATTTCTATAAACACTTGTAGTATGCTGTCTGCCAAATTCACCTTACTGACCCTGTTTGTCATTACACTTTGTGAGTAGGAAGATTCAAAGGTCGGAAAGCAGAACCCAGTCTTCCATGCGTGATCCTGGAGCATTCACCTGTGACCAAATTTCACTGCCAAAGTCCTATAATATATATACAGAGCACTTCTAACACAGGACACTTAATCCAGCAAGGCCTTGGTAGTTAGCTGAAGAGTTTTATCAATTGTATAAAAAAAAATGTAGAATGCAAAATTCTATAATGTTGTGAATTTCATGGGTGCAGTGCTGACCTACTCTGTCCATAATAATAATATTAGTTAGAAACTTTTGATTTCCAACACAATATCTTTTTCACAATTACCTATAAACCTCTGACATTCTCATACTGTATACACCAATACCTGGCCCTTTTGTAAAGACCACATCATATTATTTACATATTTTTCATACTTATCAAACTTACTTATCACTGAGTCCTTGTGCCTGGTAAATTGATACATTGAGATGTCTTCTTGGAAGAGGAAACATAATCTGAATATAAATCTTTCATCTTAAGATAAATTGATCAGGCAGAAAAAGTGCATTCAATTGCAGCGACCCAAACCATGTCTGTAAAATACCCCCACGTCATAACAGACTTTAACATAACACTTTTTTCTGTCAGTGATCTTATGTCTGTTTATTAAGATATTGGCAGGTCCTTAATTCTTGATTTATTATTATTATTACATTGAATATGCTAAGGAGGTTTGACAATGTGTATATGTGAACAGGTGGAGACCACACCTATGCAGTTTGTTGACTCAAGTGTCTACATCTGGAACATCTCAAATAATGGAAAACTGAAAAAGCTGGAGGGTGTGGAAGTCCCCATGAACAGAAAACGCCACTGTGCTGATTTTGCTGCGATCCATCAACAAGTATCAGATATCCAGTACATGCATGTTTCTCATTTCCATTTTTCTCTCAACTGGTCCTCTATAGTCCCTACAGGCCATGTATCAGAAGCTAACAACACCTTGCTAAGCTATTACCACTGCTTTGTTAGTGAGCTCCGGAGGGCCAACATCACCCCAGTGGTCACTCTTTGGCACCACACTGGAAAACTCTCTAGTCTGCCTGTGCCACTGGAGACCAACAGAGGTTGGCAAAGTGAAGAGACAGTGCAGGCCTTTGCTGCGTATGCTAGGTTGTGTTTTCAAAGGCTTGGGGATCATGTTAAGCTGTGGATCACACTAAACGAACCCAATGATGAAGACCTCGGCTATGCAGTCGGACATCAGTTGCTTCGCGCTCATGCTCTAGCCTGGCGTGTATATGACAGTGAGTTTCGACAGTCACAAGGTGGTAAAGCGTCTTTGGTGCTTCATATGGACTGGGTTGAACCTGCATTCTCTTTTAACCGAGAAGACATGGCTCCTGCGAAGCGAGTTTTGGATCTCCGTGTGGGTTGGTTTGCTGAACCCATATTCGGCAGTGGAGACTATCCACCAGTAATGCGCCAGTGGCTTCAGCAGCGAAACACTATAGACCTGTTCAATTACCATTTACCCACATTCAGTGAAGAGGATCAACAACTAGTCAAAGGCACCTATGACTTCTTTGCCCTCAGTCATTTCACAACCTCCATGGTGTATGATGAAGTGGAGGATAAGTACTTGTTCAAGGACACATTAGAAGTACAACTGATATCAGATGTAACCTGGATAATGTCTCCAAGGCGTAACTCTCCAGTGGTTCCTTGGGGTCTACGCAAAGCCCTCAACTGGGTTGCTTCACATTACAAAGGTGTACCCATTTATGTCATGGCTAATGGTGTCCAAGAAGACGTAGCCAGATTCAAGGACAGTCTCCGTGTTTACTATCTGTACAACTATATCAATGAGGCTTTAAAAGGTAAGATCCCTCCTACTTTGGAATGTTTGCCAATATTAGATATTCATCATGTAATGTGTATTAAAATAGAATATATGTTCAAAGTTTGATGATTGAAGGTTCACTCAAATGTACTGTATTAGAGTACACAGAAGACAAATACCACCAAAGCCAATTAATCATTACACAGCATCATTACACAGTACAGGCTTAGTTCACTGAACTTCAGTGAAGAACAGAACATTGATGTGAGCCTCCCAGACCTATTTCACAATGATACATGACCTATTTAGGAAAAATATTTGCTTAACTATGTATTAGTAGATTTCTTATCTTGGTTATTTGAAAACAATCCAGCTATATCGATATAACCATGCTCAGTAATTTCTCAACTGTTTACTTTTTCAGCATATACACTGGATGGGGTCAATCTGAAAGGCTACTTTGCCTATGCATTTAATGACCGGCATGACCCTGGCTTTGGCATGTATGGCCATGTGCAGGAGGAGGACATAGTAAAATCGTCTCTAACCCACTACAGAAAACTTATTGACAATAATGGGTTCCCGGTCCCTGGTAGCATCCAGCAACACTGTCCTCGCATGCCTGAACACTCACCTGTGTGTTACGTGCTGGCTAAGCGCCCTGTTGTGGGCTTCATCTCTTTGGTTGCTTCTGCCATGCTCATTACTATGGGTGTTATTATTTACTACACCATGAAAAGACCTAAATAACCTAATGTTTCTGATTTGGGTTAATATTAGTAATAATAGGTAAATAAAGTGTTAGTTCGACTTATTTTCAGCTACTGCTGCACAATTGCTGGCTGCTGAATTAGAAATATGCACTGAATACACTTAAATGAACCCAGATTTAAATGTGAAGCTTGTTATTGTTTGTATTTTACAGTTGAATATTTGTGTACACACATATAGAATTCTTTGATTGGTGTATGATTATATACAACTAACAGATGGAAGTATTGCAAGCTAATGATCTGCAACCCTACCCAGTACTGAGTGCTTGACATGCACCCATCAGCTACAACACCTGTACACCACCCCCAGGTGAACTGAATAACATTTTCAAATATTTATCAGTAAACTGGTGACAGGATCATGAGCACCCAATGCTTATATCACCCTGTGAGGACCAAAGACCAACCTGTCTGGTCCATCCCACAGAAACGCTAATGTAGCCCAAATTGCTGAAACTCAATGCTGGCTATGATAGAAAGGTATCAGAACATCCAGTGCATCCCGAACTGCCACACATGAGGCTTAGCAGGAAAAAAGTTCAAGGTTGGTGATTCGGCCTCTAAATTTCCAAGATCTCAATCTGATCGAACGTCCATGGAATGACCTGGACAAACAACTCCCCATGTTGAGTTTAATGTTTAGCATTTTAATGTTATGGCTGATCAGTGAAAGTGTTTAGTATGTCACAGATGTTCTGCCACTTGGTTTGCAGGCTACATAACATAAAAAAACAAAAATAAACTACTGCCCTTAATTTCTGCACTTTTCTCTTGGAATGGTCTTCGTGTCATAGCTTGTGTATTTTAAAGAGAAAACATGCTGCACTTTATTCATCATATCTATTGACCTGAATATCTGTACTTTATTACATGAAAATAAGTTGTATTTGTGTTATTATATATTTAGTGAAAAATTATATGAAAACAAACTAATAAAGACCTGCACTCTGTCGTGGCAAATTTCTGTGAACTATGTCAATTTTCCAATCAAAATCAATAATTACTTTACTCAAGGACTGAAATAGCAAAAGAGTTTATTGCAACCAAAAGTAAATGGACAGCACTGGACTAGCCAGACAAAAGACGAACAG
>JAQQZT010000009.1:10683869-10695187 GCA_030068275.1 Clarias platycephalus | reverse complement strand
TAGTATGGTGTTCCTAATAATCCTTTAGGTGAGTGTGTATATATATATATATATATATATATATATATATCCAGTCATGTCACATGTCCCACTCCAAAATCACTGCAGATACATCATTGCAGTACCAACATTGTGCACAGTGCACATAAACTGAAAAGCAAACCATGAAGTCAAAAATCTATGTACATGATGTCCACAATTAAATTGCATTGATACACAAACCTAGCTTAAAAAATATTTTAAAATCTTTAAATGTTCCCAAACTTTAAATGTTGTACTGTACTTTGGGATTTATCATTTTGAACTGAATAAAGGTTGGAACAACCAGGACTCTTCCAGATCCGGCCATGTGCTGCCATTTGTCAGTAAGCGTTACAAGGGTGTGACCAGGTAAGAACTCATCCACAGAGATGGGACAACCTGATAGAAGGACAGCCATCAACCAGTAGAATGGCTAGATGGAAAACACTAATGAGTGAAAGGCAATATGGCAGACATAGAGATCCTAAGAGCTTGAGGGAAAAGTTTGCTTGGTCGGTCATGAGACTAGCCCTGAGGTCTTCTGTAAAAGGCCTTTTCAGAACTCCTTGAGTGGCCATTTTCAAAAATGTAAATTATTCCTGAAGTAATCTGGAGTGTTACCTTTTTAATGACTTTCATTAGTCCTCATCCCCAATATGTCTCTAGGTCTGAAGATATCCTGTAGTCCTATCTGTGCCCATAGGGAATAAGACGTTAAAAAAATTGAGATGGCCTAATAATTTCTTAAGCAGTTTAACTCCAAGTTAAATGTCTGCCAAAAACAGTGTGCTGCTTATCAACTGGCTCATACCATGTCTATAGTGAAGCACGATAGTGGCAGTGTCACACCATGGGGGTTTGTTCTCAGAGACTAGAAAAGAAAAGAGGAAAGGAAAGGATTTAAGCAGAATATAGCACGTTCATTAAAGGAATGCTGCTTTGGTGTTCACACGACCCTTAGAAGGTTCAACTTAACGAATGACATCGACCTGAAGCATACAGCGAAGACAACTCTGGACTGGCTCAGGTCAAGTCTCTGAATGTTCATAAGTTGCCTGGCCAAACCTCAGACTTGTAGTCCATAGAGTTCACAGAGAATCTGTGCATGCTCTAAAGATGTCAGTTCACAAACACACCCACGAGTTTAAGAGGATCCTGGAAAATATTGTCTATTATAATCCATTTTACAGTATATTCACAACATCAATAATCCTTACCGCAGCACATTAGGATCGCGTTCAACAGTAGATTGCTATTTATACGCCATTTCTAAAATCAGCTGGTTTCACCTCCAACAGCTACACTTTGCTTACACAGATAGTGAAGAATATTTGTAGGGAAAAAGCAATCCGAGGTCAAATTCCTGAGCTCCTGAGTGGTCAGGTGTTATCAAAGCCATCTACTACTATCATCTTTTATACAGTAAATTTCCACACTTCCACACACTCTAGGAGACTTCGAGATTAAATAAAAAACACTCTTTTGCATTTATTAATGTTTGTCTTGTGGTGTTGACATACTCTATAGTGTACATAATCTTTACAAAATTGAGTAAGGTGTATTACATTCTGTCTAATGGATTTAAGGATTTGAGTCTTGTTTTCATATGTTGTAGCACAGAGAGAAAAATTAAGAAATAATTGTGTAAATTAGGTCAATGTATATACATTTTTATTTTGTTTATTTAAACTTGCTTTTGTTTACTAACGTTCCCATCTGCTAGTGTGTGTGTGTGTGTGTGTGTGTGTGTGTGTGTGTGTGTGTGTGTGTGTGGATGCATGTGTGTGGGTCTGATTTCTATTTCATGTCGGAAAAGTGAGCGCACGTGTATGTAAACTGATTAGAAACATAAGATTGTTTAAGAAGGTTTTTCAGCCTCCGTTATTGGGAGCAGACGTGACAGAACACAGAGCAGCATTCCACAACTTGGGAACTTCAGGCATGCTTCATGGGAATGATCCACAGGAGCGAGGCTTCTAAGAGACAGAGGACACTTTCATCACACAGTAGGGAACTTGAAGACTCTGGACCGCTGGATAGCAAGTATGTCATAGAAATGTAAAAATATTTTTTTAATGAAAAATGATTCATCAAGATACAGGATATGATTAAAAATGCTTCCAAAACAGCATAATTACTTTTGAATTGCCTATTCTATATGTAATTGTATAAATTAGTACACTTTCCATGAAAAAAAGTTCTTGAGATGGAAGTGGGAGGTTGGGTATGGGTTAGGGTATTAGTCCTTGTCTTTGGTCATAGAATACCACTGTCTTTTACATCTCTATTTTAATATAATCGACACGTAAATTATGAACATATCCAATTTACATTACAAATCTTCTTGTTGCAGTCACAGAGTTTTTAGCAAAGACCTTAGCCAGAGACTGTGACAGCAGAATTAACAAGAAACTCAGACTCGGCACGGTGGCCTAGCATTGTCACTTAGCACTGCACCTCCAGGGTCCGGGTTTGATTCCCGCCTTGGGTCTGTGTGCATGGAGTGTGCACTTTCTTCCTCCGGGTACTCCGGTTACCTCCCACAGTCCAAAGACATGCAGATAAGGCTAATTGCTGTTCCTAAATAGCATGTGTGTGTGTGCGTGTGTGTGCTCTGCGATGGATTGGCATATACGTATAAATGATGAGTGAGTGAGTAGTCATCTTGTAGACATACAGTATGAATATGATTATCATATGAATATCAGTGTTACTATGTCTCATTTATTTTAGAGTGGAGCCTAAAGTTTTCTTAATTCGCTGGAGCCATGACTGGATCATGTCTGAAATGCTGGCCTCCCAGGAACTCCTTTACCACATGAACCAACCATGTGGAAATGGTTAGAAATGAGGTCTGGTCTGTATGGAAAGCCAAAGTTATATAGGCCAGCCAAGTCGATATAATGTGCAAGTGATGTTTGCGAGTGATTGCGTGTACAGTTGGCCCTCTACTAGTTGGCAAGTTGGCAACATCTGCAACATGCGACTCACTGAATGTTAACTGGGACGACTCAAGAGGGCTTTGAGTCACCACGGCCGGGATCGTCATTCTGGGACGTATAGGCTTCTTTAAAATGTTTGTAATATTGAAATGTTTTATTATGGCTTAGAGTCTCATCACTGTACTGTACACCTTAATTTAGGGGAAATTTCATCACAAGTTTTAAACAGTTATTTAAAGCAATTCAAACTGATGTCTGAAATTAGACACAAGTCAAGAAAATAAAAATCCATTAAAAAAATTATAATTGTGAGGGATTACTGCAAAAGACTACTGAACATATCCTTTCATAAAGTGATTATTGTTTGTTCCAAGTAACATTGTGGCATACAGATGGACACACAAGCATGTTTCCTTACCTTCTTTAGGACAGGATAGGATAGGATAGGATGGGTTATTATAGAACCAGAAGGGGTATAAAGGGGAAGGGGAGGAAAAGAAAAGAAAAAAAGCAATGGAATTGGATAAGATAGAAAAGGGAAGGTAAGTAAAGGCAAAGAAACAAAAAGGAAGGATGTAATGGGATGGCATAGGATATATAGAATACAGTAGGATGCATGAGTGTGTGTGTGTGGGGGGGGGGGGGTCATGCATGCGTGTGTTTGCACATACTGTATGTGCATGTGTCTAATTATTCTCATACTGGGTGGCATCCAGTTTTGATGAAAACCCAAATCCCACACAATAAAAACTGCTGTGTTTCCAGGCAGTAAAGGGAAAATTGCTCAGCAGTTAAAACACACTGCATTTTTCATCTATTACAATGTAACAAGCTTAGCATTTAATACAACTAAGTAGTACCACCTCAAATTTGGGATGTGACACCAGAGCTTAGATACTATATTGATTTAAGAAGATATTTATATTTAGTATTTGTTTGATTCGTAACATGGATTTGTTAGTTATCTTGCTGCGTTGGTAGTGGAAATGAGGAACAATTTTAATGAGAGTGCTAATTCAGCATTCAAGAGCGTCTCTCTCTCTCTGTCTCTTTCTCTCTCTCTCTCTTTATACTTTGATGGTCTGGCATCAAGAAGCATTTTCCGACAGACAGTGCCACCTGGTTTTACCCACTTGGGTGGCACTAAGTTTTCTGTCTGGGTAAAGCAAACAGGAGTTTGCTGATTGAGCTTCAGGTATTGGTTTAAAATCCTTAAGAGTTGCCAGAGTGAAAACATAGAAAGTTGATGTTATTTTAGATTGAACAGAATGACATATTCTGCAGAATTCAGTTTAACCCTTTAAACTTTCGCGCCCTATCAGTAACCTGTCCCAGACTTACATTCCTCACTCTCATAAACCAAGAGTAGTTTGGCTGATACACATAATAACTCTATGACCTCTTCGTTCTCTTCAAGATTAATCAGAGGATATAGCTGATAAAGGGTTTGCTGTCAGTTTACAATAGGACAACAAATCTTAACAGCATCTAGTCAGTGCATGTTTGTTCTTTTAGATCTAATCTTGGTTTAGAATCCTTTGATGCATTTAGAAATTTGACATACTGTACACTAATACTCAAAAGCTAGGACACACTAGATTCACTAGCTTGAATATACTGTATTGTCTTGTCATTTTGATGAAAAGCTTATGGCTAAAATTATTTAAAAAACAAATATAATTATAAAATATATGCAGTAAACTGTGACATTAAATGCCTATGTATAAATGTATTTCTGTATTTCTGCACGAAACGAGGCTTGTGGAATTTGGCTCCAATTACTTACATTGTGTTTGCATCCTGGTTGACAAACTTCATGGTCAGCGTGCAGAGCAGGAAAATTAATAACAACTAAGACCTATGGTAATGTACTTACAGTTGAAGCCAGATGTTTACATACGCCTTAGGCAAATACATTTAAACTAAGTTTTTCACCATTCTTTACAGTTTAACTTGGGTCAAACTTTTTGGATAGTTTTCTTCAAGCGTCTTACACTACAGTAAGTTGCAGAAATATTTGCTCCTAAAAATTTTATCTCCTCCTGAAAGAATTGTGTAACTAAATCAGATTTTTAGATCTCCTTATTCACACATGCTTTTTTAGTTCTGTCCACAAATTTTCTATTGGATTGAGATCAGGGTCACCGCAATACTGTACATCACGTATATTGTCCTAAAGCCATTTTGCCACACTTTGGAAGTATGCTTGGGGTCGTTATCCATTTGGAAGACACATTTGTGCATATGCTTTAACTTCCTGGCTGATGTCTTCAGAAGTTGCGTCAGTATATCCACATAATCTTCCTTTCTGATGATGTCACCTACTGTACAGTATATCGTGAAGTGCACCAGTCCAGCAGTTGCAAGCCTCCCCCTTTATCCTCCAAACGTTGACGGTCATTATGGCCAAACAGTTCAATTTGTCTCTCATCAGACTAGAGGACATTTCTCTTTTTTTATTTTTCCATGATATCAAACAAAGAACCACTAAATTTAAAGGTAGGCTTTAAAATACATCCCTAATTGATTCAAATGTTTAGGCATTTAGGCACAGTCAGCTGAGCGTGTTTACACTTTTGACCACCTGGAATTGTAATATAATAAAGTACTACTAGTATTACTTGTTTAGATATAGATAACGTATCTATATGTCATATATCATATGTCCTATAAAACTTCAGTTTGTTGACATGAAAATCTGAGGTGTGCTTAAAAAATATTTTTATGACTTCAACCTACAGTAGGTACTGTATACATAAACGTCTGACTTCAGCTGTATATGCACCTCCATTTTGATTTAAGACAGACTTGAAAAAACCTGAAAACTCTCCAACTGATCTATCTTGACAGGTTTCTGTGTAGTTTCCAGCCCAGCTGCATCTCAACATCCACACAAAAGACGTAAAATTAACCCAACAAATTGAGGACTGGAAAAGAAAAACATGTTTCTTGTTATTTTTCAATCCATAATTCCCCCCTTTCACTCATTCATTCATTGATGTTTGTAATATATCTCATGAAAGTTATGGCCCTCAATATCATAAATAGGCTCTCTGTACTTGATTTAATTCTGAGATTTAAAAATTGATTTTATTGTGCCAACCTCATTTTCACTCCTCGGAATGAGCTTCCTGTGTTTTTTTTATTGCAGCTTCTGATCCACAACCAAGCTGTAGAAAGGGAAGAAATACTACAGAATTTCTGGCCAAAAATAAATAAATAATGATGATGCATAGTCGCATTTCGTTCAATCACCTACAACTTTGATGTGGAGTCCAGATCATGTGTGAAAATGATTCCTCATGCTCCCAAAACTACTTTTTCACCTGAAATATGCCTGTTCCTTCAGAGAAGAAAAATTCGATAGATGGGATACCCTGGTCTTTTGGCCTAGACCTGACCGACTGAAGCAACCCCAGATCATAACACAACCTCCAGAGGCATTATGCATGATGGAAGCATCAATTTATGGAAAGTGCTCTGGAATAGGATCAATCTGAACTCATCAGACAAGGCGACATTTGCATTTACATTTAGGCTTTTGTCAGGCTTTTTTATCCAGAGCGACTTAAAAAAACGTGCTTGGAATTTTGTGTCACTGGATAGATACTTACACTGGGTTACTAGATTACTAACTAAGTCCCATCAGTCAAGCACAGTTGGGAAGGTTTTTTGTTTTGTTTTAGTTGTTTTATTTTAGTTGTACTGAAGAAACAAATACGTCTTGAGTTGTCGTTTAAAGATTTTAAACCTTTTTCCATTGCTCCAAAGTCTAATCTTTATGCTCCCTAGCAAATTGAAGCCTTATTCTAATTGGCCTTACTAGTGTTTTTTTTTTTTTTTTTTTTTACCATTTTCTTAGATTTTTGACAGTCTGTAGAGCAGTTAAAACACCTTATTGAAAAGTCTCAGAGGAGAATGACTAACTTGACCAGTTATATCTTATGAATGAACAACAATTTAAAAGAATGTCACTTTTTTTGGCCTTTATGCCTACGAAAATGCTCTTACGCTCAGTATTAAGCACAGATATGGTTTGTACTGTTGAATTTTTATCCTGCAACTTCACCAAGTGTTTAAGTGATCTCCATTCATTTTTTCTTTTTCCTGTCCTCATTTCTTTCCTAAGTTGATAGTTCAGCACTACCCTTCCAGGCTTGGATAATGTGGTAAAAGGTCCTTAACTCAGTTCCTGTAACTTTAAATCTCCTTAGTTGTTTTCTTTGCTTGATGCAGCCTAATAATGTGACCTTTCTGAAGTGGCGACTTGTTTTGGCCTGCCATTGTATCTGGCAAATAGTGACATTCTTTTAAATTGTTGTTCATTCATAAGATATAACTGGTCAAGTTAGTCATTCTCCTCTGAGACTTTTCAACAAGGTGTTTTAACTGCTCTACAGACTGTTGTGTGCAAAAACCTAAGAAAATCGTTAGTTTCTGGAACATCAGCATTTCTGGTACCAATGTCCATGCCACACTGAAGGTCAGAGATGCATCAGTATCTGCATGATTATACTGTACACTGTCTTGATGCCAGATGATTGGGTGCTTGGATAACAGCACTAATGAGCAAGCGTTCAGATGTTTTCTATTAAAGTGGATGGGAATTCTGCTATGATGAGGTGAAATAATGACTGTTTATCGTCAGTATGACATAAGAGATAACAGTAACTAACTTGTCTTACAGACATTCCACAGCATCAAACATAATCAATTGTAAAGTGTGAAGTGCTATTCATTACTGAGTAAAAATAAAAATTAGCAAATTGCTGTGGTAATAAATTATATATTTGTGCCATTATGGGAAAATCATAAATTTTGAGGTGGGTTTCTCATAACAGCAATAATGAAGTGTATATGAAGCCTTCTATAATGCATGAGTTTACAGCTGGCTCCGTACAGGGTACTAAGTTCATTTCTGCCCGACCTCTGCACGGCATCACACTAACCCTGAAACACACTTTTGTCTCTATCGTTCTCTCCCTCCCCCTTTCTTTCTCACACTCTCTCTCTCTCTCTCTCTCATACCACACCCACCCCTCATGCAAAGTGCTCGGTTGTGTAGTGTTTGTGCTTAGTGCTGAGTTTGTGGTTAGCCTGTATAACTTTGTCAGTTTGTGGCACAAGCATCATTACCTCCACAAAAATATGTGTATACAGCTTAAGACCAACCTCAGTGTAAACAGTAAATGGGCCACTGTAGAATTCATGATAGTGTTGAGAGTTTGTCTGCGTATGAGTGTGGGTGTTGATTATAGACTGTAACAGATAGGAAAACATGATGACTTTTACCCCCTTGAGGAAGTTTATCTATGCTCTTTTCATTGAGGTAAGGAGCTCTACCTCATCAATCCTGTGGGTGTCTTTGTGTAAATGTGTTAAGAAACATGTGCTGTTTGTCATACAACCCCTCTCTGTGCAGTTTCACTATTTTAAGGAGTCAGAATTTGGGGTGGTGTGGGTTTGTAATCCCCAAGTATACATCTGTCTACCAGCCAAAGGGAAGAGAGCTGCTCTGGGTGGCCAACATAAACAGAGGCCTCAGTTTGTAAGAACAAGCATTCTCATGTTTGCTGTTTCCCTCCGCATCCATTAGATTCTCTTTCAGCTTCAGAGTAGCCACTACTCAATCCCAGAGGTTCTTGCCTTCGTGATAACAATCTCTGTTTCAGAAACTAATTTAAATAGCCATAGGGCTGGAAACAGTGATGGAGTGTTTTTGTTGTTTTAGCGAGGATGAGCCCTAAGCTGAAGGCTGGAAGGCTCCGGAAGGCTCCAGAAGGCTCCGGAAGGCTCCAGAAGGCTCCAGACTTCTCTTCATCTATTTTAAGGAGAAATGCTCGGGTGAATAAGTTTACAGTAGTTTTTTGACCTGAATTATATGTTTTATGTTTGGACCAATGTTTTATTATAATAATGTCAATATTGTATCCCTTGACCCATCTAAAACACAGTTACTACTTTATATTTCTACCACATGCAGTCTGCGTCTTTTCTCTTTTATTTTTGAAACTATTACAAGGAATTTCACGAAATCCAATGCATGTTTTGACTTGAAGCCATGTCCATGTAACCCTTATGGCCTTGCATTCCTTACTGGTCACTCAACTACCCCATCCTTTAATCATTAACTCACTCTTAACACAGACATTCTCTCTTTCTGTAAGAAAGCGATGTGTTCCTAGAAACATCAGACTCACATACTGTATGCTTGAGCAAAGCAGTAACACAACGAGCATACTTATGTTATGCCTCATGACGCTCCAATTGCCTGAAGAGCAGGTTCAATTTACAAGTGATTTGAAATATTATGGCAAAAGAAGAAAAGAGAATCTTTTTTGACCCCTAATTTGTCCCTTTGAATTCTGCAACGTGTAGTATGTTAATACCCTTTTGCTCCTTAGTTTTAGTAAATGATAAACCATCATATTCTGATTCTATTTCATTACATGCCCATGAGTAGAAATGACACTACTGCTGTGATTGGCCCAGTCCCAGCAAGGCTCTTGTGGGCTCTTGTCCTGATAACCTGCAGTTGAAGAAGGACAATTCTAGCACAGATGTACACTGATCAGCCATAATGCTAACACCACCACCAGATGAACTGAATAACGTTGGCTATTAATTATATCCCAGTAGACTAGTGACAGGATCGTGGATAACCACGATGGCACATTTCTGCCTTAGGGGAGCAAAGACTAGCTTGTCTGGTCCAATCCCACAGAAAAGCCAATGCAGCGCAAACTGCTGAAAAAAGTCAATGATGGCAATGATAGGAAGATATCAGAACACCCAGTGCATCACAGCTTGCTGTATAATGTTGTTGATCCAGTCTCCTAATACCTCAAATCTTAATCCAATTGAGCATGCTAACATCCCAGTGCCAGACACTCCAGCACACACCCAAAGGTCTTATGGAGTCGTGCCCTAATGGCATAAGAGGAACTTATACACTTAACACAATATTCTGCTTAATGTTTTGCATTTTAATGTTATGACTGATGGGTGTTTAAAAACTTTGTCAGATTCATAATCACTATTGCATAAATGTTTCTGTATTTATAATGCAAAACATATCACAAACCAAAAGCAAAAAACCTAACCCTTTGGACTGCACACCATGAACTCATGAATGAAAATAGTAGGTGCATAATGAAATTCTGGACACTGCATATGCCTATCATAAGTAAAAAATATTTCCCATTTTCAGTCTATCATCCAGTTGGCTTTATGAACAAACTTTAATGTTAAGTTACGTATAAAAATATAATCAAGTATAGAAAGCATTTGTTTTATCATTTTTGCATTCACATCATTTTAATTCTCATACTGTTAGTTCCATGCAAAACTGATTGTATATCTAAAAAATGGTATATGAATTTACAAGAATAAAAGCATTACTAGATTCACTTAGACATACTGTAAAAAAAAACCCAATAATTTCTGTTCTCTTTTCACATTTTTCATGTTTTTTTGCACTTCCAGGTCACAGTATTTGATTGATTAAAGAGCAAGCATGTTGGACATCCTTTCACTTAATGACTTTTGTACCTGTCCAATGTCTTTCAAGTCAGTAAGCAATAAATATTCTTTTTAGCACTTTAACATGGACCAACACCCTTTCAGCGCCAGACTGGCTCCATGTCCTATATTCCCTGGAGTAAAGTTACCCTTTGGCTGTATTTTGAGGGTTCACTTGTGTAAATAATCTGTCTTCCTCAGCGTGTCACTTGTAGAAACCCAGGTTTATGGTGCTGGGAGTAAGAGGTGTTCTTAGTTACATTCATGTATCTGATTCTACAGCCTAGTGTCCAACTAGTAAAAGCAGTGTGATGCTGGCTTTAAGGGTGCTATATTAGGTTTCTTCCCCTTCTCTCTCATCACCTCCTGCCAGGCATGTCATCACCATAACCTACTGACATAAATCTCCAATCCCAAAAGAGAATGAAAGAGGGAGAGATCACAGGTCAAAGAGGTTTCAGTAAATGTAAAGAAAATATTCTATGTACAATCAAAAAAGCGGATTAAGAAACAGTTATCACTATTTATGATTATTTGTTATATGTATAGGAACTTAGGCAAGCTCTTTATATATTAATATGCATTTTTGCCTGGCATGGTGCCATAGAAGTTAGTGCCAGTGTCTTACATGATCCTCACTTTTACATGGAGTTTTCACATATTTTCTCTGTTGCCACATGGGTTTTTCTGGACACTGTGTTTCATACTACTGTCCAACAAAAAAAATACTGGTAGGGGGTTTAGCTGTTCTAAACATCAGAACCTGTGTGTGTGTGTGTGTGTGTGTGTGTGTGTGTGTGTGTGTGTGTGTGTGTGTGTGTGTGTGTGTGTGTG
>JAQQZT010000009.1:10648323-10660281 GCA_030068275.1 Clarias platycephalus | reverse complement strand
GTGTGTGTGTGTGTGTGTGTGTGTGTGTGTGTGTGTGTGTGTGTGTGTGTGTGTGTGTGTGTGTGTGTGTTTGGAGGAGTGGACAGCCCTGCTCCTGTGGTGAAGATCAGACAGACTAGAATGTTAAAGCTTTCTTAAGGCTGACTTCAAAGAGTAGGGAGAGAATGCCCAATCATCTCCTCCCTACGTTCAGAGATCTCCTTCCTTCTCTGACAGAAAGTGGGACTTCTGGTTGACAGGCCCACCGCAGCTCATCATCCCATCAGCCAATGGATTTCTGGTATTGGTATTCTTACACCTGAGTATGGGAGGGGCCAGCTAATGTTCATGGGACATTGGGTGGAAGATCTGCATAGCGCTCTGCCTTTTCTTTCGACTCCCTTTGCAGCTGAATTGATGCTCCAGTGACTGACGTTTGGTCTCTGTGTATTTTCCAGGCGGCTTCAAACTCTGAATAAGTGTGCCTCCATGAAACTGGATGTGGGCTTTCCTAAGAAGAGAGTAAGTTACTAAATGATCATTCTCTTTTTCAGGGCCATAGATGGTGAGTGAGGTATTATACTGTATAAATGGGCAATATTTTTACATCACATCTAAACAGTGCAAGAGGTCAAGGATTATCCAACTAATTTTGCTTTATGATGGATATTACAATTTGCACTTTACAACATTGAAATTTCCCAACCATGCCCAGCTTCTTACTGCTTCTTTTAAGTTCTAAATGAAAGCTGAACTCTTCAGTATTTATTTACTTATTTGACCTAGAAACAATCCGACCATACGTAAGTCATCAAATGTTCTTTATGATCCTGAAGATCATGGCTGTGCATGAGCAGGTGACACCACAGTACTGCAGATGTCTTTTTTTAGTCTAATAGCAGGTTTTAAAGAATAAGACCTGATACTAAATTGTGTTTGTTTAATAGCAATTTCATTGTATAAAATAACAAATTATTCTTATTATCTTGATTGTCATTATTTAATGTTGTAAATGTCATTAAAACAGCTTTTTCAAGGCTTTAGGCCACCACTGTAAATGCACTGCAAAATCGCCTTTATCTGACTTCCATTATATTTGCCTTTCCATAAAATTAAAATCCCCCCGACTCCAAATTTCAGTTTTAAACATGTTTTAAACATATAAAGGCTATTTAAGTACCTTATTCGATGAAAGGCTTTGGATTCACAGTGACACATTATAATGATTACTACAGTATGACCGTGGGAGAAAGTAAGTTCCATGGAGTCATTAATCATCAGCTTTTTGGAAAGGATATTTCATCTCGTCTAAAGGAAGTGTTAGGGTTGTCCGCTTCAGTTTAATACAATAACAGATTTTTTCAGGATTATCTTTGTTGCCACTGTGCAGTTCTGGACTGACTCACCAGGCTCTACTGACAGTCTTGATATGTCTGTGTCTTCTGTATGCGCTTTTTCATTTGCTAAGGTTTTGGGCTAGCATGAATTACCGGAAAGCGCTTCAGTGTACCTTGGCACGCAATCTCTAATCTTGTTGCGTCGAACTGTTCTTCCAAAATATTTCCTTAGTTGGTGTTTAATGATAGTAGTGTAAACATAGTTGTTAAGTTGGGTTGAGATCTGGTTTGAAGACTATGCCATATGATTTACATGATTTAATGAAATGCCCTCAACAGTATAACAGATCCACAAGTTCTTCTTATATATTTTTTTTATTGTAACCCGTCTGTACTTTTACACACTTCTTAAAAACCATTTCTATTTCAGTTACTCTTATGGAAATAAGCAATCACACTTGTCTTTTGCAGAGTGAGGACTCGGACTCGGACGACCTGCTAGCCATCAGCAACAGATGGACATTTGAGTGGGGAAGCCGCCGCTGGTCTCGCCTGCAGGACGCCGACTTCATCCTGGGGGCAAGAGATCGGCGGAGGACTGTGAGCAGTGAGAGTGTTCTGACCGATCTAAGCGAACCTGAGATCTGTTCGCTGCACAGTGAAGACTCACTGTCTGTTATGCCTGAGTCGGCATCCCTCAGCCCACTAAGCATGCCCCTGTACCAAGATCTGCCTCACTACAACACGCTTCCTGCAAAGAGTGGCCGACATGGGCGCACACGCGCTAAGGACTTCCTTCGACGCGTGGAGACATTGGGCCGCTCATGGGGAGCATTGAAGTCATGTCCAGAGCGGCGTTCCATGACCATTAGCGGGCCGATTCTGCCGAGTGAACCAGAGGCTTTACGAACCCTACACTGCATTCAGAATTTAAATGGAGTGCCAGGTGATTGTGAAAACAAACCCACTGCGAGTAACTGCCTGTCCATTTTCACTACCAGTGAGGAGACCAGCCAATCTGAGATCGACAGAAGCATTGAGAGCACACCCATCTTGAAGGAGCATGTTCCAGAAGCACACAACACCAGCAAGCGAGCAGGCATGTATCTGGAAAATCTGAATGTGCTTTGTCCAGACACACAGAGGAGAAGATCAGCAGAACAAAATCGCACAAATGATTTTCACTCCTATGAGGATCTGATGGTACACATCCCGAAGGACCATAAACCCGGCACTTTTCCCAAAGCACTGTCCATAGAGAGTTTGACTACAGCCAATGGTGAGGGAGGAAAATGGAGGGTTCAAGAATCAGAGAAGCATCAGCAATTGAGGAACAGGAAATGGGCAGGGCGAGAGAACCGATCCATGACGCGCTATTGCCCACGAAGCAGCCGCATTAGCATTTATGACAATGTACCAGGTTCACACCTGTATGCCAGCACAGGAGATCTGATGGACTTGGAGAAGGAGGAGGACCTGTTCCCGCACCTGGATGACATTCTGCAGCACGTGAACGGCCTGCAGCAAATTGTTGATCACTGGTCCAAAAACGTGCTGCCTGAAGGAGAAGATGAGGGTGAGGAGGGGCAGGACCATGCAATGATGGATGCTCAGTCTTCCAGTCAAATCACGTTGGATTTTGAAGGGACCTCAGTGAACACACCTAGTGACGGAGACAGAGATGGAATGTCTTTAAACGAAACAGATGTTTCAAGTACAAGAGAGAGGCGGGACTCAGGAGTTGGTGCATCGCTCACTCGGCCTCGGTAAGAGATCATTCTGTCCTTGGATTTTTATTTTTCATTCATTTCACATTAAAGGTAATGTTATCCAACAGTCTAGATAACAATGGGTCCTTGCCATATTCACATGGCACTTTTTGTTCTCTTTGTATAGCCCTAACAATTCTTTGAGAAGTTTGTAAACACTTTTTTTTTATTTTTTATTGAGGCATGATGTCTGAAATCTGTTAATTTCAATGATGTTAATAGATATTTTCTCAAGCAAAGGTATGGAAGGGAAATTGTTGTGGACATTGTGGGATGTTTATTATTTTCTTACTGTAATGATGTATTGTATAATAATTGTATTTTGTAATATAATATTTTTGACATTGCATATGTACCCTAGTCTCAGGTGGCCAAGCTTTAGAATATCCAATCGCCTCAGCCAATCAGGAACTTCATTACAGATCTCCAGTCAATCAGCAGGTCAGCTCAGCCTGCTGCAGAAATTCTCACTGCTGCGCCTCACAGCCATCATGGAGAAATATTCGATGTCCAACAAGCATGGCTGGACGTGGTGAGTGATACAGTATGAATATTTACTGTACCAAAAGATGTTTTAACTGTCTGTCTCTGTCTATCTGTCTGGATAGATAGAATTAAGTTTTTTTTACAGTATGTAGGGAATAAAATAGTAGAGCTTTAACCAAAAATATAATGCGTTCCTGTTATAGGAAAATATAACCATTCTGTCTTACGATATAATCCCTTCAACTTCGTGTTTTTTCTGTAACAGCCCATTTTTCTTCTTATATCAAATGTATTTGCCCTTTTTTGTTACATTAAAGAATAAAGCATACTGAAACAGTTGCATATAATGCTAAGTCTCTAAAACTGTTTCGTTAATGTCGTACTATTTACTAGGACCTAATACAATGTTTTGCAGATGCTTGTTTTGTCTAATGCTAATGACTTTGTTTTGGTGCGGCTGCCGGGGGCTGGTCAAATGCTTGCCAGATACTTTATAATCAAAGACAAGACTAAAAATGAGCACTGCTGAGCATGCACTTACTGTCTAACCGAATAATTGAAGTACATGCAGTGAATCTTTCTAAATCTTTCTAGACCTACCAGGGCCACAGGCCAGTTGTCTTTGTGATGTTGGCAAACCAACATCATGGGATCCAGTTTCACTCCCCTTTAAGGCTTGATAGACTCACATTTAAACATGCTATGGTCCTCCTGCTTCCTCCCACTAATCTTCTTCTTATCACTGCTCCTTAAACAGACACCATGCTGAACCTCCTTCAACCACGGAGTTCACAATAATCCCTCTCCACTCAACACATTAGCACATTCTACCTTTCAAGCTCTGACAGGCCTCTCTACTGTAGCTATCCAGTCTCTGTAGTAGTGTACTTCCTTCAATTATCACAATATACAGGTTCCTTCTGTAAAAACAGAGCTTTTTTTTTTTGTTTTTACTTTTGTCACTACTCTACAACACCCTGCGTACAAAACTCTAGTCCAGTATCTTTCCTTCAGTTTGTCTGCTCACTTTCCATCAATTCTCCAGTTCACAACATGGTTCCTAATGGCTTCCTGCATATCGGGTGTCTTATATCACAAAGCTATTAAGGATGGCTGAGAGAACGTGGAAGAAACTGATACTACATGTTGATCTCATTATACTAATCACTTGTTTTAAAGTTCACCTCCAAAATAACACCTGCAAAATCAATGCTTTATAAATGTTTAACAAAACTGACTTATGCAGATGACATACCAATGTCTCTCTCTTCTCAGCCTCACACCATTGACTACTCAATGTCACTCACTTGTCTCGCGGCAAGTCCTGGCACATATTCACACTTCTCTCTTTGCATGGTTATTGTGAAGCTGCATGCTTCTAGACCAATCAGTCATCAGTTCCGCTCCTTTATAACCTATTCCACAGCTTCATTAACCATAAAATTCTCATGAAAATACTTGCCAATGTTTGGATCACTGGCTCAGCATTCTAGTGCTTTGGATCCTACCTTAAATGGGCCTCATATCAGTTGATACTGTATGTGTTGATGATCTGGTGTTTTCTTTTTTTTTTTGCCATTATGCTAGTCAGCGCTAATCAGTAGTCATATCTGCTCTACTAGAACTAGAAATTGAGCTCGGGCATCCGGGCATCCGGGCATCCATGCCAAGTTGCAAGTACAGGTTTTGTGTGAGTTTGGTACTCTTGCAGAGTTCCTTCTACTGTACCTACAGTAATTATCAGGCTACAGTATATCAGAAGGAAGCAGAACTGCTCTGAACACTCTCAGTGTTTCTCTGCACAGAATGCTTTGTGGAGAACAGAGTAGAATCCAGAATCCAGGCTATCCAGACATGGGTTTAATCTACACACCTACCCTTGCTCCTTAGGTCAGTCCCAAAGTTCATGAAGCGGATGAAGGGCCCAGAGTACAGGGATAAGGGTGTGTATGGAGTTCCTCTGGTTGTCCATGTGCATCGCTATGGCCAGCCTCTCCCTCTCTGCCTGCAGCTGGCACTGCGCTACCTCCGGAGACAATGCCTCGACCAGGTACAGTATATTGAATGATTTAATGCTATTATGTAATAAGGATCTAGACGTCCTACTATAAAGTGCACTCATTTTCAAGGATGTTTTGTTGTCAGGTGGGGCTTTTCCGTAAGTCTGGTGTGAAGTCTCGCATTCAGGCCCTGAGACAGATGTGTGAAAGTTCTCCTGAGAGCGTAGACTATGAGGATCAGTGTGCATACGACGTAGCCGACATGGTGAAGCAGTTTTTCCGAGACCTTCCTGAGCCACTGCTCACCAGCAAACTTGGAGAGACCTTTCTCCATATATATCAGCGTAAGTTTGTTGACGGCGCATGACTCTCATATTAAAACACAGCACATGGCATGAAGCATACGAAAGCGTCTCACAGATCTCCTTCTCTTGCTTCTATTGTCTTTCCCTTTAGATGTCCCTAAAGAGCAACGCTTGCAGGCGGTGCGAGCTGCCATTATGCTAATGGCCGATGAGAACCGTGAAGTGCTGCAGACCCTGCTGTGTTTTCTGAGTGATGTCACTTCCTCCGTTGAAGAGAACCAGATGACGCCTATGAACCTGGCTGTGTGCCTCGCACCATCTCTCTTTCATCTGAACCTTATGAAGAATGACAACCTTTCACCAAGGTATCAGGCGTGCATATTATTTTCTCTATCTTTTTCTGAACATAGCCTTGAGCATGTGCTGTTACTTGGAACCTGAGGCAACTACTACTTTTGGGTGTTGGTCAAATAAAAAAAAGTCAAGTTAGCTTCAGCAGACAGAGTAAATGACTTGATCTGGTATTCACTATGACTTATCTGAATCTACCTGTATCAGTACAGTTTATCTTCCTGAATAAAAAACGTGAACGTGCTTGTGGTTATGTTATTGCAGTATTAATTGACTTCTTTTTCACAGGTCAATCCAGCGGAAGTACGCCACAGGACGCCCTGACCAAAAGGATCTCAATGAGAACCTCGCTGCCACTCAGGGTCTTGCCCACATGATCACTGAGTGCAACCGACTCTTTGAGGTTAGACTCGTCTCTTCAAACATGTGAGACAATTGCATGACATCGTCTAGACCACTGAGTAATCCTTGCAAAGTCAAATTGAGCACTTTATTTATTATCATTTGAACTATATACAGCAGGGACCATACATTAGTGAAATGAAACCATGTTCCCCAGGACCATGGTGCTACTGTACATATACAGTACAGCTATTAATTAAGCTGTAAATACAAGAAAAAAACAGTGCAAGACCATTTTACTACAAACACAAGCACAGTACAGGACACAGTTCAAGGGTAAAATAAAGTGCAAAGAAATATTTTTTTTTAAATAAAATACTAATGTGGTAAGCGTAATAAGTGCCAAATTATATTTGTACTAATACAAAACATTATGTTGTGTTTAACAGCCAGCTCAACAGGGATAATGTGAGAACTTGCAAGAACTGTAGACTAGACTGTAGACTGGTGTTCATTTTTTTTTTTGTCAGAGTTGATGGTCTTCCATTGCAATTCTGAACGTTTACAGAGATGACGCCATTAATGAGAGCAATATGTACAGATGGATGAAGAAGTTTAAATAAGGGCTAAAAAGCATTAAAGATAAATCATGCAGTGCGAGACCAAAGCAGATTTTCAAATAAGACTTGAGTGTGGGGTAAATGATGCCACAGTGGTTGGGGTACCTCCAGTTTGTGAGCGTGGAGATTGCATGTGGGTTTCCTCTGGGTTTTCTGGTTTACTCCCACAGTCCATCAGATGTGCAAGTATACGCGTACTTGTGCCCGGTGATGGGTCGGCAATCTGCGTTGTACCTTGTGATAGGCTCCGTCCCCCCACCACCCTACAGAGAGGTATAAAAAAAATCCATGGACGTGATAGAGAGATGCTGGATTCATTTTTATTAATTATCTCAGTAGCATTTTCATGTCACTGATATTAAGCTCAGTTTTTTTCACAGTGGACTGTGTTAGTGACCCTCAGCTACAGAAAAAAAGAGAAACCACTAAATGTATTTTTTGTGGCATGTATTATTATTTATATTTAAATTATATTCAAACTGATACATGATTAAAATGGTTAAATAAATGATAAAATTAATCTTGAATCCATTTTCTGACTATAAAAGAAATAAAGAATGTTTTGGCAAAAAAAATTAATAAGTAAGTACTTTGGTAGTGCGAAATTGAACAAGAACATAGTATTCAAAGTTTCTTTTAAATGTGCATTATGAAGTTTCAGGTATGATTTGTACAGTCTGATCCCAAGATGATATTTAGAAAAATGTCTAAAATTTATGGTTGTTACCGTGTGGTTCAGCAGACATGACATTTGCTCATTCATTTCAGTATTCATGCCAGTGCAGTACAAAGTAAGCTTTCTCCTGATGGGATCCACATCTTGTTTTTTTTCTTTCTTTCTACAGGTCCCTGAGGAGATGATTGCTCAGTCAAGGAACTCTTACGTGGATGCTGAGGTAATAGCGCCCCCTCTGGATGAGCTTTGCAAACAGCTACAGCCGCATATGGAAGAAGATGAAGAAGAAGAGGAGGAAGAGGAAGGCTCCTATCGCTGCTACATGGAGGGACTGATCCAGATCCTAGTAAAAGAAGCCAGAGACAAGACCAAGTCCTGGGTGAGCCAGCACACAATCGACAACGTGGAGCTCGCATTCAAAAAGGTAAGAGCAGTTACAGTACATTACAAATTATTACAAACCTTAAAGTCCTTTTTAATTCATCTAGAAGAATATACAGTAGAAGAAAAGGTTCCAGGTTGCTATGCAGCATAAAGATTTGGAGCAATGGGAAAAGGTCAAAGGTCATAGGTCAAAAGGTCATCAAAAGGTGATTTGATAGGTGAGCCAGTGAAGAAGGGAAGCGATGCACCCATCATGCATTGTGTCCACTGTACAAGCCTCTGTACTAGAGGTGGCAAAGTACACAAATCCTTACTTCAGTAAACATGTCCTTACCTTCACTTACTCGATTAAAAGTACATTTTAAAATTTCCTAAGAATCAAAAATACTGTGTGCTTGCTAACTGTAGCCACGCTGTTTCATCATCACTGTCTGCAACCACCACCACTTCTGATTTCAAAAATCTGCTAAGCACACGGAGGAAAAGCAAATCAGTTTTTAAAGAGAGTGTGTCAGTGATTATGCATAATAGGGAGCCAGCATTATTATTATTACTTCAAATACTAAAATAATATACACCAGAACCACCTCCATGCCTTTTATCTGCATAATGAATCATGGAGTAACCAGGGACCACACCTGGCAATGCAACCGCTTGGACAAGCCATTTGTTCCAATATTTATGAGCCACCCTAATTAAAGTTTTGACTTAGCTCGCATAATTATTTTAAATTCAATGTGGTGGTGTACAGAGGCCAACATCCAAAAAACATGCCTTATTTCAAAATGTATGGACCTTATAGTTTATACATTACGACCTAAGCACACACATTAAGTCAGACACACCCAGACGCACTGACTTCTGTTTCTGTCTCTCAGGTCGGAGATGGAACTCCACTGCGGCGGTGGCGCATTTCAGTTGAAGTCGAGGCTCCACCGTCTGTGCTGCTGAACCGAGTTCTGCGAGAGCGCCACCTGTGGGACAGTGATCTCCTACAGTGGAGAGTTCTGGAAACACTGGACAAGCAGACTGAAGTGTATCAGTATGCTCTCAACAGCATGGCTCCTCACCCCAGCAGAGACTTTGTGGTACTCAGGTACGTTTACCTCAGATATAGAGATGTGTATTTGTGTTTCTCTGCAGCACAATTTTGTGTACTGTCCATGTATTATTTCCAGGGAAAAAAATATATTTATATATATTTTGGCAAATTCTGACTTAAACTTCTTTTATTCAACCAGCAAGTTTTTTTTTTTACCGGAAAAGATAATAAGACGATGTACAAGAGGCATCATTGTGGAAAAAAATTATTACACATCTTTTATTTACATTTAAACAAAAAGTGGCAAGTCCAAAATTATTCATAACCTTTGCAAACTGTCACAGTCTATGGGAAAATCCAAAGTTCTATACCATTCCAAATAGTCCAAGCTGTTCTAAAGCATCCTAATTACCCTGATTCACTGGAAACAGTAGTTTTAATAAGTAGTTTTAAGTAGTTTATTCAACTCAACAGGTGAAAAACAGAAGCTCTCTATATGTATATACAGAGTCAGCCGAAAAGATGTATACACACTTGTATATACATTTCTTTTCTCCTCTGTGTATATACAGTAGTTTCATTTTTTTCAGCTGGTTGTTTTTTGAACTGAATTCAGAATTTTGTTTGTCCAGAGTTGAGTTGAGTAGAGTTTGTAGACAGTGTTGGAAGACATAATTTGACATGCTCGCACTGCTGATTTACTTACTGCACAAACACAGCCAACAGCAATGATTTAATTTTAAATTGTCAAAATTATTTGCTCAGAATCTTATTGTGTAACTGATGCTACAACTTTCATTTACTAACAAACTCACTAACAAAAGGACAGCATACTGTAGTATTAAACTCACAAGCTAAAGCAGGCCCAATATCATGGTAATGGACAGAAAGACTTTCTGTTTCCATTTCCTGCCCAAGCCTGGCTTGTGCTGATTGAGGACATAAGCAGAATCATAGTAATTTTCTTTAATCCTGAGTGAGTCATTAGAGGATTTTCATTGTGTAACATACTGTATAATGAACTCAGCCAGGATTTTATTGCAATCATCTTGTGCAGTGTGACCAATAATCATCTTAAAGGACTGCTGAGATATCACACTCTGAGATAATTCCCCCAAATCATTACTTGCTGTTATAACAGCACTTCTCATGGCTCTTCGCTAACAATAAATAAGAGTAAAAATCACTTTTGTGTTAGCTAAAAAATCCCCTTTTTAAATCCCATTTTCCTCATAATCCTACACACAATACTCCACAATGACAAAGTAAAAACATGTTTGGAGTGTTTTGTTAATTTATAAATGGAATATCCCATTTACATAAGTATTCAGTCCCATCACTTGGTACTTGGTTAAAGTACTCACGTCTGCTTGTGGACGATGTTACAAGCTTGACACACCTTTTTTTTTTTTTGGATGTTTCTTCTTGGCTGAATTTTTCGAGCTTAACCATTTTGGATGGGCCAAGCTATTCTCAGTTCAGGTCCAGACTCTGGCACAGGGTTTTCTTGGTGCCACTCATGTGTTTTCTTGGTGGTACGGTATGCTTAGGGTCGTTGACTTGTTGAAATGAAAAACGTTGGCACAGCTTGAGGTCCTGAGCCCTCTGGAGAATGTTTTCACTCAGGATACCTTTTTATTTTTCCCCATCCATTTTTTCTTCTCGTCCACTAGTCTCCGGGCCCCCATGTCCCACAGCATGATCCTGCTACCACTGTGTTTGACTATAGTGATGGTTTTATTTAGATGATGCACAGTGCCTGATTCCAAAACGTTCAATATTTATGTCATCAGACCAGAGGATTTAGTTTTTTATGGTCTCAAAGTCCAAGGCACAGGTGGACTTCTGAAGCATCACAAGGACCACTGATAGGAGTAGGATGCACTAGAGCTCAATTGTATTTTAAAAAAATATATAAATTAGCACACGCCGGTGAAAAGAATTATGGGAAGAAAGGATTTTTAAGATGAACATGAAACATGAACATGAAACATAACAAAATGTAGAAAATGTGGAAAGGGTCCGTTGATGCTGTATGTATCTGTGCATATATGGATATGATGTCTGTCTGTCTTTTCCTTTTATGGCTTTGGAGTTGTATTTAGCATCTTTTGATGACATTTTAAACACATAGAATGGAATTTATTCATCATGAAATAGTATTTTTTTTCTGTTTAGGATGTGGCAAACAGATCTACCAAAGGGTGTGTGTGCATTAGTCACAGTTTCCATTGACCATGAGGACAGTGCACCTATGGGAGGGGTTCGGGGCATCGTTCTGGAATCCCACTACCTGCTTGAGCCATGTGGGTCTGGAAAGTCAAGACTCACACACATCTGCAGAGTGGATATCAAGTAAGTGCTTTTAATAAGAATCAGTACTTGTTCAGGAGAGATGGTTAAATTTTGGTGCTATTGTGTGTTAGAAACAATTCTCAAGCTCTTCTTCATAATCATAAAACGTGGTTGGAAAAACATCCTGAATAAGAGTGATGGGAGCATCATGGTATGAAGAGAGGTGCATGAACTGATATGCCCCTCACGCCTAGTGCCTACAGTACCATACAAGCCTGGGTGGACAATGCTATGAACTGGGGTTGCTTCTGTTGGTCAGGTGTATTTTCAACAACGTTATGTGTCCAAAAAAGAGGCAAACTGACCACCTGA
>JAQQZT010000009.1:10615097-10629954 GCA_030068275.1 Clarias platycephalus | reverse complement strand
GTGTGTGTGTGTGTGTGTGTGTGTGTGTGTGTGTGTGTGTGTGTGTGTGTGTGTGTGTGTGTGTGTGTGTGTAATCTAAGGGACTATTACAGAATCTATTTTCCATGTATCCCTAGAATAGGCTCCATGATGAATGCTTACTGAAGATGAATTAATGGGTGAACTTTTGAGTTTGAACAATTATTAAACGCTTGGTTTCAACCAAGTAATTTGATTTAATTCCAAATTTGGTTTGACTGGGGTCAGGGGTAGCTCAGTGGTTAAGGCATTGGAAGATCCCAGGTTCAAATCCCACACCCACCAAGTTGTCCCTGTTGGGCCTTTGAGCAAGGCCCTTAACTGCTCAGATGTATAATGAGATAAAAATGTAAGTCACTCTGGATAAGGGCATCTGCCAAATGTCTAAATATAAATGATTGGACAAGAGGCATTCCATGATGATATGGAGTGGATAACATATATCACTCTGCTTCAGAGGCGTTTTTCAGACTAGATGAGTTGTAGAAACTATTAGATTTTCTTCTTGATTTAATTAGACTTACTAATACAATTTTGGTGGCATGGTGGGTTAGTGATTACTGTAGCACTGTCACCTTGCACCTACAGGGTCCAGGTTTAATCCCCGATTCAGGATGTGTGTACAAGGAGTTTTCATGTTCACCCCATACTTGGTGGATTTCCTCCGGGTGCTCCGGTTTCCTCCCACATTCCAAAGATATGCAGATTAGGCTAACTGATGTTCCAGAATTGCCCATAGTGTGTGAATGTTCACCAGAGGAGCTACCACAGTTGTACAATGGGAATAAATACAATGGTAATCATCATACAGTGGTAATCATCATTGTCCTTCGTGGCCCCTAGTTGGACTACAGAGGTTCCTAGATGGATGGTTGGAATACAGTTTTGAAGCTAAATATTCTATTCTCATTTAAAGTCTGAATGCTCCACACAGAGACCCTTCTCTTTTTCAGGGTATTTGGTTCTTTCCATCTATTGGCTAGTAGAGACCGCTTACCAGCGTGGCTGTAGGAGCCAAGCCAAGGTTTTACACTATGGTCATGTTAACCATAGTGTGAGGTATGAGGAACCAATCTCAGCTCACAACATGATAACGGTATGACTTTCATAAAGGTGTAAATTACTATTAGCTTCAGAATTTCTATTTGTAAAGCACCTTTAGCATTGATCAATGTTACTGTTAATGTTGCTTGTTCTCTTTTGCTATGATTAAATTATTTCATTTATCAAATTTCTCTTTTCCATAGAATTGTGCCCATTAAAAAAAAAAAAAAGAAAAAAAAAAGCACAATGTCTCTGGTTCTAATAATTGTTACTAACTGTCAGTCATCAGCTTAGTTCTACTTCGGCCAGGAGCGGAAGGATATCTGATGGAGGAACAAAATAACTAATTAGTTAAATTACTTAAATTAAATAAACAAATCATTATTTGCTGATAATAAATGGTGTTTGTTGAACTGTTGTATATAAACAATATCTTACTGGAGGTCATACTAAATATCAACATGCTGTGATATCTTTGGTGCTTGGGCGGCATCATCGAGCAGACAACTGCATCACAGTAGTGAAGGGAAGTTTGAATTATTTTCGTGACTCAGTTCTTTGAATCATTTCGTTCTTTTGACCAGAAATAAAATGTTAAATTTTCAATAAACAGACACCTATCTACATACACACATTTTGACTATAGTTCCAGTTATGAAAATATTACAACGCAGCAAGGACATATTATAATAAACAGAATGAGCAGCTCACCTCTCATATCTTTGTGAGATATGTTCATTCTTTTGAATCTATTGCACTCCATAGTGTCTATGAGATCACGTGACAAAAGAACGAACGACTAGGACTAGAAGGACTCATTGAAAAGAACCGTTCAATTCTGTTTCCTGTGTACTGCACTGCATAGCGTCTATGGGGGTCACGTAACAAAAGAACGCACGATTTGGACCAAAAGACTTTGTAACTACACATTTCTGTTTCTTGTACATAACCTACAGAGGTTTTGCGGCCAGTAGAAAATTAACAAATCACTCTCTGAGACGACTCGTTCTTCTGAGTCACGTTAAAGACTTGTTCAAAATGAACGACCCATCACTACATCACAGCCGTGCTGATATTCTGTTCAACAGCAAGTCAAGTTATTGACTTAACCATGAATGGTGCATGAATATAGCGCAAGATAAAGTTTCTAAGCACTATTACGTTATAAACACTATACGTATATGGAACATTTATAGCTAATTGAAAGCAATTCAGCTTTTTTTGTCTCAGATTGGCAATAATAATTTGGCCTCTGTATTGTATAAATGATCAAGGATAATAATATTACTAGTCATTTTAATCAATTATTATAGCATTATTGTACTCACTCACTCTCCATCTATATACCGCTTTATCCTGTATACAGGGTCACTGGACGCCTGGAGCCTATCCTGAGAGAGTTTAAAAAAATTTTTTTTAATTATTATCTTGTTTTATTTCTTTATTTTATTTTATTAGATTACTATGTTATTTTATTATTTATGTGAAGCACTTTGGGGCATTCTTGTTGTTAAAGTGCTATACAAATAAAGATGAGTTGAGTTGAGAGTTGAGTTAGGACACAAGGCAGGGTACACCTGGGCAGTGTGTCACTCACACACACATTCACACACTACGGCCATGTCTTTGGACAGTGGGAGGAAACTGGAGGACCTGGAGGAAACCAGCCAAGCACAACTAGAACATGCAAACTCCATGCACACAGACCCTGAGGTTGGAATCAAACCTGGACTTTGAAGGTGTTGAATCATATTGTAACATATTACCTCTCAAAAAAAGACTGAGTGCTCTATTGCAGGCAAAGAATCTGACCACAGCATGCAGTTTATTGTAAGGATTTTGTCCAAAGACTTCTCTATTTGTTTTTCACTGTAATTTTTTTTCCTGTATCAGATCGCCAGTGGAAATAAATTTGACATGATTTATCCTGGATAAGACTTTTATGTCACAAACGCCTGCAATCTTAAGAGACTTTTTAAGTACACATTAAATTGAGCTTAAGTGTTAGTGAGTGCTTGCTTGTATGTACAGTATGTGTCTGCGTGTGATCTCCATTCAGGGTGTATTACTGCCACACAGCCCATGCTCCCAGGACAGGCTCCAGATTCACCGTGACCCTGATTAGGATAAAGACATTACAAAAAAGTGAGAGTGTGAGAAACTTAAAGGGATAGTGCAGGTTTTCCTAAATCTAAATCTGTCTAAATTTTTAATCAATATACAGTGCCTTGTGATAGACCAACACAAAGTGGCACATAATTATGAAGTGGAGGAAACAGGATTAATTGTTTGAAATTTTTTTTACAAATAAAAATCAGAAAAGTATGGCGTGCATTTGTATTCAGCCCCCTTTATAACTAGTAAATACATCATGAAGTGCAAGGAACACACCAGACAGGTCAGGGATAAAGTTATGGAGAAGTTTAAAGCAGTGGGAGGTTATAAAAAAAAAAATCCCAAGTTTTGAACATCTCTCGGAGCACTGTTCAATCCATCATCTGAAAATAGAAAGAGTATAGCACAACTGCAAATCTACCAAGACATGGCCGTCCACCTAAACTGACAGGCCGGGCAAGGAGAGCATTAATCAGAGAAGCAGCCAAGAGGCCCATGGTAACTCTGAAGGAGCTGCAGAGATCCACAGCTCAGGTGGGGGAATCTGTCCATAGGACAACTATTAGTCGTGCACTGCACAAACCTGGCCTTCGTGGAAGAGCGACAAGGAGAAAGCCATTGTTGAAAGAAAGAAGTCCCATTTGCAGTTTGTGACAAGACATGTGGGGGACACAGCAAACATGCGGAAGAAGGTGCTCTGGTCAGATGAGACCAAAATTGAACTTGGCTTAAATACAAAATGCTATGTGTGGCGGAAAACTAATCCTGGGCATGGTGGTAGCAGCATCATGTTGTGGGGAAGCTTTTCATCAGCTTCTGACCAGGGAAGCTGGTCAGAATTGATGGGAAGATGGACGGAGCCAAACACAGGGCAGCAAAACACTTGAGACTGGGCGGACAATGACCCTAAACATAAAGACAGAGCTACAGTGAAATGGTTTGGATCAAAGCATATATTATGTGTTAGAATGGACAAATCAAAATCCAGTTCCCAAATTCAATTGAGAATCTGACTGAGCTTGAGCTATTGCAGATAAAGAATGGGCAACAATTTCACTTTCTAGATGTGCAATGCTGGTAGAGACATACCCCAAAAGACTCACTCACTCACTCACTCACTCACTCACTCACTCACTCACTCATTGTCTATACCGCTTTATCCTGTGTACAGGGTAGCAGGGGTCACGAGGCAGAGTACACCCTAGATGGGTTGCCAATCCATCACAGGGCACACGCACACTCTCATTCACACACTACAGCCAATTTGGGAACACCATTTAGCCAAATCTGAATGTCTTCGGACTGTGGGAGGAAACCGGAGCACCTGGAGGAAACTTATCCAGCACGGCGAGAACATGCAAACTCCATGTATACAGTCCTGAGGCGGAAACCGAACCTGGATCCTGAAGGTGCAATGTGACAGTGCTAACCATAAAGCTACTGTATGTGCCACTCACAACAAATCTTTCAAATACATTTTAAAGACATTATGTCTTGCACCATTTTAAAAAAAAAGAAAGAAAAAAAAAGCATTCTGTAGAAAGACTTATTTAAGGTAAGCCTCTAGCAATGGAAGACATCTAAAGAGACTTCAGTACAAGTGTGAGATCTCACTCTGGGCTCTTATGAGAGCACCTTGTTCCATTTATAAAGATGATAAGATCTTTATGAGCTCCACTGAAACACTAGGCATGGTGCTGTGAGGCACTGATGGCTGCCACATACATTTTCAACTCAGACAGGAATTTTTCATTGCCTAACTAATAACTGGACTATGCACTGGATTGAGATTAAATTGAGTGCAAAGCATTCACAAAACAATCTCCACAGAACATACGGCACTCTCCTGGCTGTACGCCCTGACTCAACAGCGTGTCCACTGCACAACTGTGTCACCAAGTGAGGCTAAAAGGGGGAAGCCCTACCTGAGACATCATCTGGCCTCCTGCCACCCTGGTGATTTACATATCAGGATTGCCATAACAGACCAGCAATTTTTCTGCTGTCTTAAAACCAGCAAGATAAATTGAATGGCTAAACAAACATCCCTCACTTTCATCTGGTTGATGTGTTCATCAACTGGCACACCCACACTACCACCGCTAGGACATTAATGAGGTTACTGTGTTAACTAACTTTTCTCCAAGAAGACTCCTTTTGTTCTAGTGAGTTATGGCTCGTGTCTCCCTCGCTGAGGTGAGGATACATCACTGTCTGAGGAATTTGGGGTTTAGTCATAGGCTGCTAACCCATTTCCAGAGCCTATTTCAGGAAAACTGGTCATGTGGCAAAAAATATTGCCTAAATAGGGCAGCTGTCCATTGCATTCACAGGCTCATTCAGACCTTTGAGCAATTTAGCATAGCCAGTCTAACTACGGCCTTTTTTTTGCGAGATGGAAGAAAACTGAAGCAAATCTAACATACTGTATGTACAGAATGAACAAACAGGCAGTCAATCCTAAGCCCAGAAAGAACAGAAAGGACATAAAAGCCTATTGATTTAAGTTCATCACAAAAACCAGATTGCATGAAAGTGTAAACTGACTATATGAAAATTGGTGAACCAGTGTAATTTGTAATTGGTGAAACATCTGCATTTTAAAAAAAGGTTTTTATTTATCATTTTACCTCTCTATGTCTTAAAAGATTTGAGTAAAGCTGCTGTTATGTCAAATAATGACAGTTTTTTTGACACTTTTGGCCACAGTGTGCAATTAAATTATGGAAAGATGCATTCAAAAATATCCCATGTTTTATAAATTTTGGGTTATCTTAGAATTTAGCAAAGGATGTTTTTTTGGTTGTTGGGTAGACTGTTATTATGTACAAACACTAATATTATCAGCAATAATAGTGTTATTACCTACTTTAACACTGGCAGGAAAAGAATGTGTGTGCATTTGTATGTGCATGTGTAGTTTAGTGAGTAAGTGAGTGTATGAAGGGGATGCACAGTACGCTTGCTTAATTATTTGAGATAGTAAAAGTTTGTTAAGGCTTTGAAGTTTGGTGGGTAAAAGTGTTCATCTAGGTGCCATCCAGCACATTGAGCAATGGACACCCCACCTTTGAGATATATCTGTTATTCTGTGGAAGTTACTTAGGTGACCGTACAGGGTCAGGTTGCCAGCTTGACACCCGAATGAATGTGAGCAATTGGGGTGAAGGGCCTTACTTGGGTGTCCAAAAGTGGCAGCCCAGCAGCATCGGGGCTCAAACCGAGGACCCCTTAATCAGCAGTCCACCACCTTAACTACTAGGCTAATTCTGTCCCTGTTTGAAGTGCAGGAACATCTAAATAATCTGTTACTCTCTTTGTTTATTGACATCTTTTTTTGTTCCAGTTCCAATCCTGCTATCTAGTATGTGTTCCAATATATGTTCTCTATTCTTTATCTGCAGATTAATAATGCAGTTCTTCTTCTTCATATCCATCTTTAACAATGCAGTGTGAAAAGCAAATCTATGAGTTGCCACCTGTGACTGCACAAGCTGATCTTTGTTATTTGATTCTGTTGAAAATGCACTGAAACAGATGTGCCCCTCTACATAAAACTGTTGGTGTCATAAACTAACATACAGCTCCACTGAGAGAGGTCATTTTAATCAGAAAGTAGCAAATATGTGTATCAAATTGACTGAGAGAGAGAGAGAGAGAGAGAGAGAGAGAGAGAGAGAGAGAGAGAGAGAGAGAGATGATCACTTTTTTGCACTCCAGCTCTTTGGAGGATCCCCCCAACATGGCACAGTGGAGGAAAATTGAATGAGACCAAGAAAACGTCTGAATTGGAAAACATGACCATGCTGACTGCTCTATTACATTACTAGTTTGTAGCATTGTTCTAGGCCCTAAGCTACAGCTGTGTGGAGATCAGTTCTGTTGATCAAGCTTTAGAAAATAAAACTCTACAGTATATTAGAAAATGGTGAAGAGTCCAATGGGAAGTAAAGGCAGGAGTATTCCTAGGTGCTTAAATGTTCCAACTAAAGGTCAAAATATTATTGAATAAAGAACATATTACTTTTTTATTCGTAGGAGTCTCATCTTGGCACCTTTAAAAAAAAAAAACATTTGCTGCCCTGTTGCAACAGCCATGTTTTTGCCCAACAGCAACAGGAATTAGATTCATGTTTATTCACCTACACCTGCTCTAGGAGCTGTGATGTGTGTTGAATTAAATGGACCTGTCTTTTGCTATCCACTTTAGCATGGAATCTGTGGGAGGAATTATTTTGAGGAATTTAAAGGATTTAGAAGCAAAGCTCTGAACATGCTTTTAGCCTCCTATCCTGGCTACAGCTACATATAAAGATCGACCCTACCATTATGACCACTGACAGGTGAACTGAACAACATTGATCAATAACTATATACTGTACAAGTAAACTTGTATCATGGGCAGGATCATGGGCAGGATCATGGGCACCCAAGGTTCACCTATGCCAGCCGGAGGACCAAAGCCAGCCCATCTAAATCGGATACAAAAACAAACAAGAAATCACAGAAAGAATCAGTGTTGAACATGACACAAAGGCACCAGAGCACCCAGAGTACAACAGCCCGCCACACATGGGGCCCAAGGGCAAAGAGTCCAAGGCCAGCCTCTAAACTCCTCAGATTCCAATCTTAATAAGAATCCAAGGGATGCGGCGGACAAACATGTGTAATCCCTAAAAAACACCGCCCTGCAACCCACAGCACCCAATGGATTCTCTGCCAATGTTGTTGTGCCAGACAGCACTCCACACCCCCAGAGGCCCTGCAGAGCCACAACCTGAGGGGCCAGGCGTAAGGGGGACCCAAAACCTTGGTTATGTTTTTTAACCCAAAACGTAATGTTTTTTATGTTTCTAATTCAGATTCATTCCTGAATACTGCTCAAGCCATCACAGTTCACTGTCAGATTAGAAAGGTTTCTGAGACACAGTTGCAGCCATAGCATCCCTGTGCTTCTTGTAGGAGGAGTAGGAGGTAGAATCAGCTCTCAGTCGCTAAGGAGGAGTGAAGAGTCTAAGCCTCTTCATCGGCGTATCGGCATCACTGTGCAGTCAGTGCAGCAGATGTCTGAACTAAGGACTACGTCTCTAAGATGTTTAATGCAGATGCAGCAAGCACATGGCTGTTGTTCGTGCTTGGCTTCCAGGGAGCTTAGACATATGCAACAAAAGAATGTCTCAGAATGTCTTGTTAATTACTTACTTGCTAGCTTGCTAACCATGTGTGTCTTGCTCACACAAGGAATGTCAGGCTTTTATCAAGTTCTTCAAAAGTTTTATCAAGTTCTTTAAAGTTTACAAATAATATAAATAGCAACTGTCAAATTATTAAAGATGCACATGCATCGCATCATTGCTTTGCAGATTGTAGTGTTTAAATAGATTAATGGAACATTTATGCAACAGAGCAGAACTCTTTAAACTAACCTGTGATTGTTTGTAAGAGCAGTCATTGATCAGTTGAGTAAAGACGTTGAGGTTCTGGTTCACCAGATGCTTTGACTTTTATGATGCTTATGATAAAATAGTTCTCTAAGGATATCATTAAACCAGGTTAACATAATTTCAGCTGAGATGACAGAGAGATGACGTCACTATGTTTGTAAAACCTTTAAAAAAAATTTCAACTGTCAATTAAAGTGCTTTTATCAAGACTTCTTGTTCTTTTGGCTGCTCCAGATCTGCCATACAACTAGCCACATATTTTTCGCTGGATGACTTTCCTCCCATTCTGTCAAGACTTGGGATTGGCACTAAGGATGCACTAATTGCAGTGGCTGGGTCTGGGCATAGCTGGGATTCGGACTCAGGCCTTCTACAAGATGGGTGAGTCAGCATCGACCATTAATTCTTTCATCAAGAGTGGTGATTAATTTTGAGAGTATGAAAACTATAGGGTGGCACAGTGGCTTAAGGAATTAGAACTGTGGCCTTGTATCTCTAGGGTAGAGGGTTCGAATCTTGACTTTAGTCCATGTGCAAGGGGGTTTGTATGTTCTCCCTATGCTTGGTGGTTTTCCTCTGGGTGCTCTGGTTCCCCCACGGTCCAAAAACATGCAGATTAGGCTAACTGGCTTCCCCAAATTGTGCATAGTGTGTCAATGTTTGGGTGAATGTTGACTACCACAGACATAAAGTGAGAACAAATACAATGGAAATCATCATTGGCCACGATGGTGCCTAGTCGGATTCAAAAGTTCCTAGATGAATGAATGGATGAATGGGAATGGAATCCAGGTCTTCTGCATGATGAGTGAGGCAGCAAGGACCACTAATTCTTTCAAATGATGATTTATTTTGAGGGGATGGAAACTATAGGGTTGCACTGTGGCTTAGTGTTTAGTGACCTCTAAGATAGGGGGTTCGAATCTCATCTTCAGTCCATGTGCATAGAGTTTGCATGCTCTCCCTGTGCTTGGTGGGTTTCCTCCGGGTGTTCAGGTTCCCCCCTGGTGTTCAGGTTCCCTCCGGGTGTTCAGGTTCCCCCCGGGTGTTCAGGTTCCCCCCTGGTCCGAAAACATTTGTTGTAGGCTGTTTTTCCAAGGATACAGATCTTCTTCATCTGTTCACAGACATTCAAGGTTCAGGAGCGTTTTTCACATCCATGGATAAAATGGGTTTTATATGGGTCAGAGTTCCAGATAGTGAACCTGAACCAGGCTCAACGTCTCATACAGTACATGCAGGTTAGTGTCTGGTCCAACCCACGTGACTTCCCGATGGACATCACTACACTGAATGTCTTCCAGACAGTTTCTAACCTGTGTGTGTATAAGAGTGAAAGAGAGAGAGAGAGAGAGAGAGAGACTGTTAACCATGATCTCATGTTCGACTGTTTCACATATTTCTGTCTCATTATAAAATATTTCATCACATTCGTCACTAGCGGCCTGTTATCATTTATCTATTCTTAGGTTACTATTAATATAAGATATCGCACGTGCTCCTGCATGGTCCCCACCTTTATGGGCTCTAAGTCAAATTGTTGCCCCTATTGTCAGGTAGTGCACTGTAATTAATTTAAAATCAATTCTATCGTAGCGCACTTCTTGTAGGGGGTGATATGTTCGGGATTGAGCCGCGGCCAGATGAACAGACCGCTATTGCGCATGCGCAGTGCTCGCTACTGCAGCCAGGGGGCGTGAACATGGCGTCCTGAGAGGAGCACCGAGCCGGGGACCGCAGCGTTTCACTGGGCTTTCTGAGCAGCAGCACATCGCGGGCAGGGGGAGAAGCAGCGCGAGGGGAACCGGGGCAACAACCGCAGAAAGCGAGAAAGGGGCTCGTATGCTTCCAAGAAAAGGATAAACACCAGCGGTGTAATTTGGTTTAGCGGTTTCTGTTGTTGCTTTGTTTTTGTTTTTTTTTTATCCCTAATTTAATTTTAATGCGGTTGCAAAGCCAGTCGGTGACGCGAAGCAGGTGAGAGCCGAGCCGAGGCGAGGCGAGGCGGCCGCTGCTCCTGGTGTTCGGGGGGTTTGGGCTGGAAATGGCGAGCGACAAGCCGCTCACGGCGCCGCTGGCGGAGAGAGAGGCCGCGGCCGGCGGGGAAGCGATGGGCTCCGGCTCGGGCTCGGTTGTGCTGCCGGCTGGCGTCATCAATCCCGCGGTTCCGATCCGCAACATCCGCATGAAGTTCGCCGTGCTGATCGGTCTCATCCAGGTCGGAGAGGTCAGCAACCGGGACATCGTCGAGACCGTGCTGAATCTGGTGAGTGGAGGAGAAAGCTTCATCATCTATATCTACCCACAATGGCTCTCAGCCCCCATCCCCGTGTGTGTGTGTGTGTGTGTGTGTGATAGAGATTCCCCGCGAGCTGCTCTGGCCTCGCAGTGCTGCTGATGCTCATCTCAGATGATGTCATTTAAAGCATCTAAAGTCAAAACCTCAGCGCTGACCGAATACACTCCACGGAGGAGCTGATCGCGTGTGTTGACAGAGCGATTGCATCGGAATTAATAATGATAATAATAGCTGCAGACAGGAGTAAAACCACGGCCCTGTTTTTGGATCATTTCGTTTCCAGACTGGTATAACGTGAAGCGCGCACGCGTATGTTTGTGTGTGTGTGTGTGTGTGCTGCGTTTAGACATTGTTATTCAGACACAGATCGGGTAGCGTGATGCTCTGGCTGCTAACAATGACTTGCCAAATCTCTCCTGTGTGTGTGTGTGTGTGTGTGTGTGTGTGCTTTTGTTTCTCCTCTCAGTGCTGAAGCAGTAAACAGGCCACAGCACACCAGATCTGCTTTGTGTGTTAAGAAGTGAAAGTGTGGTGGTGGTGATGGTGGTGTTGATGATGATGATATCAGGGCAGTAGGGGCGAATTCATTAATATTGAAAAGGTTTAAAGGCAACTGCTTTATTTATGCCCACATTCCACCCTGATCTTCCAAAACTGCTGAAGGTTTAGAGGAAGCAGGATATTAGGAGTCAGGATTAAAGCAGAGTTCGTGAGAGCACTTGTTATGAAACTGCCCATGAGACACATTAAACACCGGGTTTATGAACGCGTGAGCATGTGAGATCGGCTCAGGTGATAGGATTCCACTCTCCTCACTTATAGAGAGTGAAGCTAGACGGAAAGAGATAGAGTGAGAACGAGGCCTCATCCGGGCCTGTTTTGTGGAGCCCTGGAGTCACGTGCAGAAATAAGTCGGGCTTTAATTGATGACGTCAGGTGAAAGAAAGAAATATGTGGATCAGGCAGATCTCAGGAATATGGCCTGAGTAATTCTCTGTTGTAGATGCTGCGGCGCTTTCAGTGCGCATGAATACACCAGGACAGCATGTGGAAGCAGGTGGAGGAGGAGGACGAGGAGGAGGAGGAGGAGGAGGAGGGGGTTGCTGCAGTGGTGTCGCGCTCGGAAACCTGGACTGAGCGGATGGGGATGTGGAGGACAGACCAGGGGAGGAGGAGGAGGAGGAAGAGAAGGATGGGGATGATTGGAAGTACCGATGCGTATCACAGGGGGTTAAAAAAGAGGTGGAGAAGCGTCAGGAAGGCAGGACTGAGTGTTTGTACTGTAGGTGGGCTAGACATCATGCATTATGCAGTCCTGGCTGAAACCGCAGCTTGTAATCCATTGATTGATCCAAACTGCCATTTCGAGCAGCAGATGCGGTGATCGGCTAATTAATAGGCTTCTCCGCAGAGGCTTAACCACTAGAGTTCGTATTATTTAGTGAAAGTAGTTACACAGAACAAGTGCTTGCATGGTAGATTAGATGCATGTACTGTAAGCTTGCTTTGGAGCTTGAATTCACACACGCGTAAATTCAAGATGCGTGAATTCAACATGCAGCAGCTTTGGTCAGTTCTAGGCTTTTTTATGAGAGTGAGGCCTACTTTGTGCTCCATTTCTGTCCTGCAGGCCCATGGGAGACTGAATGCGTGTTTCAGGACACATGTTGTTCTGCTGTGAAAGTAACATTCTCTAGTATAGAATGGAGCTTTTAATTCTTCCTTAGCTCACAGACACATGACTCACCTTGAGGTGAGAGACGAACTTGTTAAGAGGAAGGTGTAGAACAGGATACAATGTGAGTCAGTTTAAATAGCAGTACGTTTGAGATTTAGGTAATTTAGGAGACCTGCGAGGCGGCAGGGTGCCTTAGCACTGTTGCCTTGTACCTCCAGGTTCCAGGTTCGATTCCCGCCACAGGTCTGTGTGCATGGAGCCTCATGTCCTAAGACTTAGGCTCCAGTCCCATGTGATGGATAGATAATAGTATACACAGTATGCACACACCACCAGTCAAAAGTTTGGAGACACGTCCTAATTCCATTGTCTTTCCCGACTTGTATTTCTTCCTACATTGTAAAACAAGGCTGAAGGCATCCAAAATATGCAATAATCTCCTTTGAACAGTTGATATTAAGATGTTTGCTAGCTCTGAACGGCTCTAATCTGAATTAATTGGTGATCTTTGAGGCTGGTAACTCTAAATGAGCTTGCAGTATAGGTGTGTTTTGGTCTTGCTTTCCTGGGATGGTCTTCATGAGAGCCAGTTTTAACATCGTGCTTAAAGGGTTTTGGAAATGCACTCGACAATACTGTTCTTGTATCCTTTCTTCATGTCGTAAAATAATAACTGACTGAACAAGTCCCGTTCTAAAGTGTAGAAAATAAATCACTAAACAAAAAACATTAAATTAGACGGTGTGTCCAAACTTTTGCTTGGTACGGCAATTTGCACTAAACTGTATGTTTTAATCTAGCATTGGTTTTAAAAGGAAAGACATTTCCTGAAATCTATATCTGGTCATAAGCACATTATGTACCACATGTTTAGATTTCTGAGCTCATGATGTCTGTTGCTGGAAGACGTCTGTAATATTATGATAGAGGGGATGACAGGTTGAATAAACTCCTGCATAAATCACAGAAATGGGAATGTCTTAATAATGTACAATACATGCTACTTATACTGTAAAGGCCAGCCTTATCCAGGAACTCGACAATTTGCCAAAAATCCTCAGAAGTGTCGGCTTTTAAAAATCATACATTTTATCAAGTACTAGGCTTCAGAGAAATCGGAAGGAACTCTTCCTGGTGGGTGTTTATTCTGAAAAAATGCATATCCTCTTTTTCATCCATGTCAAAAGGTATGCATGTGTGTATATATGTATGTGTATATATATATATGTGTGTATATCACCTGTGAATATCGTACAGAAGGGAATCTCCGGCTTTAGACATGCAGGTTTGACAGTAAAATTTCAGAAACACTTCGGAAATAATTACCGCGTGTAAACCTAATCCAATCTGAATGTGACAATATTCGCATCCATGTAGTCGAGTTGGTCACGTGAGCTCCGGCCCGGTGCTGTTCGGGTAACCCCCAGTGGAGCTGACATAGTTGCTATTGTAGTCTTGGCAGCAGCAGCATCTCTCTGTTCACACTCACATGAACTCTGAAACATTGGAGTCAACACTTTCATTATTTATTCTTAAATATGTTGGACGTTGTGCCTGAATCCTTTTTTTTTTTCTTCTTTACTTGGTAAAGGTCAATTCAGCATTTGGACGCAAAAATACATGCGTTAGTTGAAAGGACATTTTTGCATTTACTGTATGTCCATTGCTGAACAAATGGAAACATGTTCTGCCAAAATTGTAAAAATGCCTCCTAGTTATAAGATATTAGTCACATTAGCGTTTCACTGTGCTGTCTAACAAGCGTCTTGCTGACGGATGGATTTATGGTGTATATTTATGGTTGAACTAAATAGTCCATTTGCCAAGGGGAATGTACAGTAAATCATACAGTATAGATATATCTTTAAACAGAGGTTGATGGGTTGCTAAGTAAGCTTCGAATGAAGAAGGGTCTGCAGCAGATGTTCTGCAGAACACTCGAGAATAGTACAGGAACTCATCTTTTATTAGCTTGTATTGGAGCCTGTGCATGTACAACCGGCTGCGATGGATTCATAGACTTCATGAAGCGCGGCATGATTAAACACCTTGTTTTTTGTGTCCACATAACATCCAGAATTATTCCTCACAGAAATCCATTAGTTTAGTCAATAAGAGCAGCTTAAAGCCACGTGGCTTCAGACATTTTATAGCCATTGATAAAGCAGTAGGCGGCGGCCGTGGTGGTGTAGTGGTTAGCACTGTCGCCTTGCACCTCCAGGGTCCGGGTTCGGTTCCCGGCCAGGCTCGATTCCCGTC
>JAQQZT010000009.1:10597622-10613333 GCA_030068275.1 Clarias platycephalus | reverse complement strand
TCGGAGGAAAGCGCTAGCCGCTCCTTCCGCGTGCGCGAGCTCACAGACGCCCCTGATTGGCTGTAGAGCCGTGATTATTGTGGGAGTGCAAGTACCCATCATCCCTCCCCCCCGAGAGAGCTCGGCCAATCAGCTCTCTCTGTGCCTCCGGCTGTGAGAGGAAAAAAGCATCACCCGGGGTTCGAACCAGCGATCTCCGGATGATAGGACAATATTTGAATTTATTTTATATTTCTATTAATTTCACATTTCCGATATCTAACATACAAACCCTCCCCTCCATCTACTAACATGTGAAGAGTAAGACGAAGTAAAAAATGAAGAATCGAACACTCCTTGGTGGGCAAACATGGCACTGTTTGTCAGAGCACCCCATTTTTAAGACGTCATTCTTATTCCTTTGAAATTGACTAACTTGCGCAGAGACGTTTGTCTGTGGGAAGTGGACACACAATCATTCACAATCACCACTTGCACATTACAGGAGCTAAGCTGGGAGTTATTGTCACATAACTAACATCCCTGTACAGTCCTGTACCTACTCCAAGCCATTTCCATATATTTGGGGCATTAAAGGAGTTCCTGGGAGGCCAGTGTTGCGGGCTGTCCGATCATGGCCTGGGTGTACTGAGAGAACTTTCTACCACGATGGTATCCAAGCACTCGTTGCTTCATCCGTAAACATCCAGTTTTAATCATTCATTCTAGTATATCTGAGGTATAAGCATTTTAATCTGTGCAGTCTGGCCCTACACAAGCTGATAAGCTGCCAGATTGATTCATCACAAACACCTCAGTGTCTCAGTGGCTAATGAAAATGGGATCAAAGCCCAAGTGATTCCAGCCAAATCTCTACACGTTTTAAGTTCACCTTATACCAACAGCAACACGGTGGACCACAACCTTTTTTTTTTGTATACAGGACACATGGAGTGCATGTTAAGTACACAATTCACTACATTTCCCTGTACTACTTTAGCAAATCTTACATGCAAATAATTCGCATTGATTTTATAAACGCGCATCCCTGCTGTATACGATCACAAAGTTCGTTAAGCTTCTGAAGCCGTAGCTCAGAGTGATTTCATTAAGCTGATCCATTTCATTACAGATGAGCCATCAAGAGACAGATTGTTGTGTCTTCCTTTATTATTGACCAGACACCTTCCTTCATTAGCTAGCGACAGGCGGATGATCCATGCTTCCGTCTTCCATCTTAGTCAGGAGGAAATGCCTTGAGCAAACGAAATTTATTTCGCAATAAATCATTTCTGAAACAATGGTCACTGGCGGCTTTTACGGCGTATTTGCGTCTGGGTTTTTCTGCTTAAGGACAGTTTAACTGAAGGAGAGCAGAGCAGACTTCAGAGACTTTGCACTTCCAGGTTAAATGATCGACAGTACTACGGAGAAATTAATGCCTCCTTTTACCTTAGCTATTGATATCAAGTAGCTGATGATGGATGTATTTTATTTATTTATTTTTGGTACTGAGGAATTTGCATCATGCCTGCATACCCTTTATACATGAACATCGAGAGATGTCATCATATCTGAAACATCTTCATCTCTAAGGTTTCCATGCCTAGCTGTAAATTATTTAGAGATTATCTTCCATCTGTTCTGGAACGTATATATTTGTCTCCGTGCTGCAGCATTCACATATTAAACGAATCATATTGCGCTATAGCAGAAGTGCCAAGCTCCAGTCCTGCCTGGGCCACATCAGTATTTTTTGAGTCTATAGATGTTCATAATATAAGGTTATTCGTTATACTTTCAAATATTATAATCTATTGTATAGCTTATGAAAAGTAACTGGCTCTGAAGGTAGATGATGATTTATGTTTCTAGGAAAAAAGAAGTGCTAACAGAATCTATTATATGCATCTATTATATACTACTGTATTTGCATGCAACATTTATTTATTGTATGGGTAACTGCTTACAAAAGTGAATTGTAGCTCTTAAAACTTTAAAGCATTTTAGACATTTTTTGTTTTGATGTTTGTTTTTTAATAAGCATATATAGAGCTCAGGATTGTGCAATGTAGGGTGACGCATCCTGATTTTTCATGATGGACTGAATTCTATTTCATTTTAACCAGCTATACAAACATGACTAAGCAAAAAAAAGGTCATACAGGGAAAGAAACAGCACGTCTTTTTTAAATTTGTTCAATTGTTCTATGACCAAAAAACAAACAAAAAAAGTGTGTATATGTATATATGTGTATGTTCCCCTGTGCTTGGTTGGGTTTCCTCCCACAGTCCAAAGCCATGCATATCAGGCTAATCGGTGTGTGTGTGCCCTACGATGGATTCCCACCCTGTCCAGAGTGTACCACGCCTCGTGCCCTAAGTCTCCTGGGATAGGCTCCAGGCCCCCCATGACCCTGTATACAGGATAAAGCGGTACAGACTATGAGCGAGTGAGTGACCTACAGGATGCTGTGCACTAGGGGGACTTTTTCACTTTGAAATCACTTTATATGAAGTGTAAAGCACTGGTCAGTTTTTGCTTGAACTAGGGAAAAATACAACATGTTTAACACTTTTAAACTAGTGTTGTCGACTAGCAAAAACAAAAAAAGGTTTGATAAGACCATACTTGTGCTAAGTTCTGAGCCACATAAGCTCAGAGGGAACTCTCGAGGGACTCATCAGCTAGTGATGGCCAGTGAAAATCATGGACTGATGCTATATTTTTACACATCTGCTGGTTTGTCTGCAAAGTTGCACTTCCTTTAGCCAGGAGTCATATCTAATACATTGTAGAATAGCCCTGTAGCCCTGATCTCGCCCATCGTGTGTGTCTGTGTGTGTGTGTGTGTGTGTGTGTGTGTGTGTGTGTGTGTGTTATCTGGATAAGGATTTCTCGATGTATTAAACAGACAAAGCAAAATAGGATTGATTTGAGATTTCATACGAATACTATACATACACACATGCTGCTGCACGTATACAGTATACAGACTGTAAAGTACATTAGAGAACGTGTCCTGCTCTGCACCTTGCAGCTCACAAGCCTGCTGATCTTCAGCCTTTTTTCCTTCTTTTTCCCGTTGAGACATCGCTACGCTACTGCTTCAGGAAGTAGTCCATGATGATAAAGGGTTAATGCGAGCATATCATATTCGCCTCAGTGTATCATGCTTCCTCTGTGATCACCACACAGCCTCATTTTTATTTTTACTGTTAATACACGATTGCGGCAGAACCAAAGGGCTTTTCACACATCACCGATGCAGACCCACGCTCCACACATCCGTTATGTTAAACACCGCGACTGTGTGTATGTGTGGGCTGAACGAATACAGCTCCCTGTTGATTTTATTGATGGATTTATTCAAGGACATGTATGAGGATAAGTAGGTGTGGATGGAGATATGGACTTAATGCATCGCTCTGTTTTTTAATGTATTTTTTTTTAATGGTTTTTTTTTTTTTTTGTATGACTTCATTTTGCTGCCTGATGAGCGATATAGACATGATGGAGATGCCGGTGTCTCCCAGGATAGGTTGTGTGTCCAGGCAGTATAACGTGCCCTGACTGACTGAGTTAGCCTTCTCATTAGCACATTGTCCTGCGCCGTGTTATGGCCGCCTAAAGTCATGTCTAGACTCATTCTTCTGAGCAAAAGTCTGTATCTTACGGTTATTCCGCTTCCCTTGTTTAAAACCACCAACCATTTTCTTTGATTAATAAAACAAGGAAAGGAAGCAAGACACAAAACATAAATGCTGATCAGTCAAGTAAGGTCAATAGTTAAAATCTATTCAGCTAAGAGCATCAGCTCCTGCGGCGATCATAGAAGTAGCCTCAAGGCAGCCTAATTCAAGTGTTGATCTCGCAACAGCTCTGCTGGGAATAAATATTAGAGGATTTTTAATTTAGCTGAGATAACTTTGCAAGATCATTGCCCTTAGGATGCATAAGTATGGTCAGATTAATGGCCAAGAATCTTTATGATGTCTACTAGATATGGGGAAAAAAAACTATTCTGTGGTGTATCGTGATCTTATTGTGTGACTCTCAAAAGAACTTTTTAAATGTTTGCATTGGTGTTGGTAAAATGCTGGATTGTATAATTGTTTAACAAACTTGTTAAAAAAAAAAAAATTACAATACAGATCGAATCAAAACCAAAGTATCATGATAATACGTATTGTATCGTTTGCTTCCTGGTGATTCCCATCCCTACAGCAGTGTATTGGTTTGCTGTATAATGAGCCAACACTGGATATTGTATAAATTGTACTAATACAAGTATATACAAATTTTTTTTTTTTTTTTTATCTTTCAGTAGTAAGAGTGTTTGTTAGTCAGGGGTCATTGACAATAAGGGGCGAAGGCAAAAAGAGACTTCATTATGCTTTACTGTTAAACAAGAAAGCTGTGATGTCTTAATTCTATCACAAACCTGATGAAGGAACTGCTAATCATTACACAGTGGTCACACTCCATAACGCCACATATACTGCGTTGTGGTATTTAAACAGAGCTCCCTGCTCACTGACAGACCAAATCCCTCCATTCAGGACACCCTGTGACGTCACGAACGTGTTACCCTGGTAACGTAAGCACCTCGGACATCTGTGGCTGCTACTGTGGATATTTCAACATCACTGAAATAAAATATTGATTATATATTGAAGGGGAAAAAATAATGCTTTAACACTCACAAGTCACCATCAGGTTGTGTATGAATGTGTATCGTGGGACGGGAACAGGTATGGGACGTCATCACCACATGAAATGATGAAAGTGTTCCTGCAGTAGGGCTAGAGCTGGAGCTTTGCCCCATCAACAAATGCAGTACTGTATTTTTTGGCGCATATGCAACTTGTGAACAAATGTGATTTGATTAATATACAAGTTAATATAGAGTTCCATTTGAACTGAGCAGTTTTACTCTATACGGTTTGCATCCATATCTGTGCAGTCCATATTGCAATACAAAACCAGCAACTAAACAAACCTACAAATCCAAACTGAGCTGTAAACCTGTATTGCTAAATACATTCTTGGTTAAAAATCTGGTGTGATGGATTAATCCAGATGATATATATAATTTGATATATATATAATTTTCCATGGCATTTTCCATTTAAATTCCAAAGTAGCTTACAGTATATTCTTTTCCCGTGGGCCACTTGCGATAAAACAAAGCCTATATGTTACCTCAAACCTATATGTTACCTCAAACCTATATGTTACCTCAAACCTATATGTTACCTCAAGCCTATATGTTACCTCAAGCTCGGCCAAATCCACCTCTGAAACCCCCATTTAAATTCGTTCAGTAGTTTTTACCTGCATAATCAAACAGACAAAAATTCCCAAAAACATATTTTCATGTGTTCTGTTTCTCATCTTTGAGTGAAAACTCATCGTTCTATTACTCAATTGGGTCGCCCCCAATTTTTTCCCCCATCTTCAGTGTACCGACACGCCAACTTTACAGTTTTATTATACAGTATGTCTACACATAGATTTTGTTCATTTGACAGTTAATGTCCTTTACTCTGTTTCTACATACGGTGTAAGATGATGTAGCATTTTCAAGTCAGGAGCAGGAACAAATAAAAATAGACTTATTTTTTATTGGATATCGTTTCATTATATAGTATATTTATTTCTATAATATTTACACTACTAATTTGATCAAGAATAACCGTTTGTAGTATATGAAGGGAAAACGTCCCTGATTGTGGTGAGTGTCAGAGTTGACTGGATTACACTGTCATGTAGTGTTAGTGATGTTCTACTTTTTTCAAGCTGACCTTTTGTACTTTAATAAATAAATCTGAGCTCCAGTTTGATTAATCATGCCTATTGATTTTTTTTTTTTTTCTTTTGACTCGTCATTATCTGGACTCAAGAGCGGTCACATGTATGAGTGATTAGAAGGACAGCTAGCTGGGTCCTTACATATTAAACACATATTACATATTTTTCTTCTGCATGCCCACAATGATGATCTGGCTGATAAAATATCTCGCTACTTATATCCAAAAGGGATCATCTTTTGTGTAGGTTAAGACCTGACTCCATAGCTCATTAGCACTTTCAGGCACAATACAATCACCAAGTGGTCAGGGATCTTTACAATCTGATTATTTTTTTTAACATGGCTTTATCAGGACAGACAACGGAGTAGGACACAGTGATTAAGGCTTGATGTTGATCCTGCTGGACACAGTTGGCCGTAGTGCTGTGTTGCCTGCTTCTCTTCATGTTTGTCATTAAGGGCCTCTCTGAGAGCGAGCACGCTGTGCCGAAGTAGAAGTGCTCCAAGCCTGATAAGGTGTTAAATGGTAAGGCCAAGCATCAGGCTTCTCTTCATGTTCCTCGGTGGATCCTTGTCTATAAAGACTTCCTGCTGTCACTGGATGAGAGCCCAGAGTCACTGAAGAAGTGTTAGATTTTACTTTCATCATCAAAGATCACCGGTATTTCTTGTGATTTGACAGGATTTGGGTTTTTAAGCAGCATTCATATCGCCCAATCAGATAAGAACTCCATTTTGTAAAAAAAAAAAAATTTAATTAATAAAAAATCACAGAATCCTTATGATGGCAGCACACATTTATTTTATAATTATTGTCCACTAGAGCATATTTGGCTAATAGTGAGTAACAGGTTTTTTTCCCCCCTGAATTTTCCTACACAATAAACACAAATGAATTGTATTTTGTATCTCATTACCAACCTGCGTTCTAGTCTAGCGTTCTATTGCGTTCTAGTCTAGCCTTAAACTGCTGATTCACATTGGCTGCTATTTTTATGATGCTACTGATTTTTAGTTTATGAGAAGGAAATTCCTAGGGGAATCAAACAAATGTCCCTGGTATCATTTTAAACCCCTGTTAAATTAAACGTTAACTCCCAAAAGTTTAATTACTGAACACTAAAGGGGTTTGTGGTTTTGTCCCCATCAATGTTTCACTCTACAGAGAACCTGTTTGTGAAAGCTTCTAACTGAAACATACCAGGCGACGTTCTTCCAGTTCAGATGAGCCTGTGCACACTGTAGACTCAGGAGTGACACGTGATGTGGTCTCCCGACACGTGATGTGGTCTCCCGACACGTGATGTGGTCTCCCGACACGTGATGTGGTCTCCCGACACGTGATGTGGTCTCCTGTTGTTGTAGCTGATCTACATTGACGTGGGCTGATGTGTTTTTCTGAAATGCTTTTCTGATCAGCACAGTCGTAAAGTGTAGTCATCTGATCTACTGTCACCTCGTTCACCTCGTTCTACTCTGACCTTTCTCATCCACAAGGTTCGTACACCTGCAGGACAACAGCATATAATCTTAATAATAAAGGTTAAATCATCCTGTGGGTTTATGCTTTGAAATTCTTGTATAAGAAGAAGCATTTAGTGCTATGGTACGGAATACAGTGAAATTAGGAGGACACTAGTAATTGTAAAACAGTTCGTTTCCTTATTGAAGAGCACCTTTTTGGAAGTTCCGAGCTTAAGGCTGCACCGCATTCTCTGTGGTAAGAGCAAATCTTTTGCTCAATGTAGATTGCAACAAAGTCTGGAAAAAAAAACTGGGATATTTATAAAATTGTGATACTAACAATACAAATATGGTGATAATATAGTATTGGGTAATTCCTGGTGATTCTGATCCCTGGTAAACTGGCTGTTCAACAGCGTGCATGTGGAGGGGCGGGGCTATTCACAGGCGGGCCTGTGTGTGTTGAAGACAGAGGCTGAGCGAATCAGTGCTTTACTTACATTTAAATAAGATTTTACTCATTTTGAAAAATCATCATAGATAAAAACCAGTTTTGGCAGGCAATGTTTAATTCAAACTTAACTCGAGTTTAAAGTGTGTGTCTGGTTATCATTAATTATTAATGATTATCGATTGTGTGTTCGGCTATCAGTTAAGAAAGATTTTAAGAAAAAATTATCATATTGTTTAATAATAATAATGATGATGATGATGATGATGATGATGATAATATTACATTACATAAACATAACATTCTTTAGCATCCACAGTTTTTTGCAAAGTTTGAAAACACATTATTGTGATGCTTTGAATTGTGTGATCATATACAACTGGGAGAGACGGCTCTTGCGGACTGGATGCGATGTGTTCGAGGATGATGGTAGAGCATAGCGCACTGGATATCCTATTGAAGATATTTATTTAGCTGCTGTATTTCTAGTCAATATGAATCAGTCAGTCTGTAATCTATAATCCAGAGCCACCTCCTCATACGTTGCTGCGACTGATTTGCTTCTACCATTTAATCAGCCCCATATAAAAGATCACTGCTTCAAGGTCAGGGCCGAGACAGTCATGCAGTAGGACCACTGAGATTATGACGAGTGAAACCAAACTAATTCTTCAGTCAGGAGGAAGTGACCAAGAGGCATATAGTGAGCGGCGAGGGATTGTTGTCGGGAGAGATTTCCTGGCATGCGTTATGAAAGAGAGATCCTCAGAGAGAAGGAGACGGATATAGAGGGAGAGCGAGGGAATAGAATCTGAGGATTTTGTTTGACAGAAAGGTCAAGTATATATGATGATGTGGTGGAAAGAAACTGAATAGTGTCCTTGCCAATATTTCACATATTTCTGGATTGGTAGAAGCTCTCCTGGTGGGACATGAAGCACAAACACACGAGCGGTAAGCAGAACGAGCTCAAGAGCCGCTGAAGGTAAAGTCTGTGATTAGAGATCAAGCACTCCGGATTCGGCCGATTCTGCGCTTGATAAGATGGTCAGATGGTTTTTGAGCATTTTTGAGAAAGAAAAAAAGATTATAACTGTAGAATTCAGTGAATGCTCAGGTTCATCGTATCGGCTTTATGCATCTCTGTGTTTAACTTTTAAAACATGTAAATTCTCCTCAGGTCAGGCTGCATATTACTTCATATTACATTCACATTACAAACCACATGGTTTAATTCAGATTTTATTTTTATTTAATCAGATTTGCATGTCATGATGGTTCAGAATTACATGTGACTTTTATCTAACTCAATTGTGGATGCATCTGTCCTCTGAAGCAGCATGCATGTGCACATTGATGCAGCTTTGCCTGTATTGTCTGGGATAAAACACGTCATATTTGTGCGCACACTTGTTCATTTTAAGCAATGTGCATATGCAGAGACAAAAAGTTGCATGACTGCATATTGAATATTTATTCGATCGAAGACCACATACTCATATCCGATCTGAAAAACATTGGGATAAAAACTTGCATTAGGATAAAAACTCAGGTTTACACTCTTGAGACTGCTAATGTGAACACAGGATTGGAGACTTGTTGTGCGTTCATGTTGGCATAACACTGACGGACTGGAATCGCTGGAACCCAGGTGGTTATTCTCTGTCCTAAAAAAAGAAATCCTGCTGGGTCCTGAACCGTAATCCGTGTCCAGTTCTGGTCCAGTGATGTACTTGGGCGTGTACCTTTTAACTGGTCTTATTGCTCAATGGGAATTGACAACAGTAATTGAGCAGTTTCTGAGTCATTAGGCACCGGCACATGCATCAAGTTTCCAATGATTTGCGTGAATGAATGTGAAAAATAGAGTTAATAGTAATATTTTAAAAGGCCTGCGAAGAAAGCTGAGAGTTAAATATGTAGAAAAGCACATTCAGGTTTTTTCTGCTTTCATGCCAGAATAAATTTTTTACTTAAAATTTTTTATTTTTTGTTTGTTATTAATGCCTCACATTACTTTAATTACTCTAATCGCTGTTCATCAGTCAGTAGTAGATGTCCCTATCATTATTACTTAACTACTACTGGCTGTGATTTTTAAACCACAAAACAGATCCCATAGTAAAATTTTGTTGCTCAGAATGAGCTTTTTTCTTGTCTCATGAGACTGAATTGAGCTGTCTCATTGCGAGCTCGACTTTGTCTTTTCTAGAAACAAAGAGACATAACTGAGACACAAAGCAAGACATACTTTTCAGAAACATTTGAGAAATCTGAGATGTACATGAGAAACAAAACTGCATATGAAGGAGAAGCAAATGAGCCATATATAAGACCATAATGAGATTATAGTAATATTGTAGTATATTGAACATATCAAAAATCCTCAGTGAACAGCATACAGTGCAATTCACACAATATAACAGACACCAGCAAAATCTGTCAGATCAAGACACTAAATGATGCAAAATGTCACCCAACCTGACAAAGAGATTACGTTTCACACTGCTCAACTCAAAGTATGATTTATACAGGAGTTACACAAAGGCCACAGCATTGTGACAATCTTCTAGTGAAAAGAATCCGTCAAAAAGGAGATGGAAAATTGGTTGCTTCCTGTGTGTATGTACTGTAGGCTTAATTGGGGTGGCCATGAAAAAATGTTGAACATTTTTGCTCATGCTTCACTTCTTGATCAAAAATATTCTGTATATTGTATTTTAGTTCTTTATTAGTAATGATGTTTGTACAGAATGTAAAGTAAGTTTGCCATTTGAATTTCAATAAATTCATTAAGGTGTACACATTTGTAAAAGGTTAGCCATGTTGATCAACTAGGGTCACCTGGGTGTACTGTACGATAATATAACTGGTGGATGGACTTTTTTAAAATAAAGAAGCTAGATTTCGAAATAAAACATTTATCTATTACAAAGCAATTTCGTAATTGACTTTAGTTGTTAACAACCTACGTATCTTCATTTCAGATATCCAACCTACTAACCCTCCCCTCCATCTGCCCGTACTGTATGTGAAGAGTAAGATGAAGTATATAAAAAAAGTACTAAACCCCCTTTAGTGTCGATGGCACTGTTTGTCAGAGAACCCTAGCCCTTAAACCCCAAAGCATTTTTCGCCATTCTTTGCATTATGTTTGAATAAATATACCGTATATGAGTCAGGATTGTGCAATATAGAGTGACATTTTTTCAGCAGAATATATTCTTCAATATAAAGAACTCAATTTTATTTCATTTTAACTAACTATACTCACATGACTAAGCAATAAAAAATAAAAATAAAAAAAAGGGATCATATCAGAACATATCAGAAAACCCAAATGCACAGTTTACAGTTACTGTATACATTATGTGTGGGGAAACACTGCTTTGGGGAAACAAAAAAAATGTGAGTCGCACACAAGACAAATATGAACTATCTCTAGGATTTAGAGGTAATGAGTCACATTTGAGACACATTTGAGAAGATGCAGAAAACACCTAAATCTCATTCAAGTCTCAAAGACGGCTCATTTCTGTCTAGGAGACAAAGAAGAGATTAACATGAGATCTCATCTTGGAGTTTCTTTGCTATGGGATGTCCTCTTGTTAGAAATCAAGTGAATTGGAAGAAATCGTAATTCTAAAGGGTCTGTCTGACTTATTTTGTGGCTCTCATTGCCCCCTTCATGTTTCCAGCGGTCATTCTGACTTTATCTGCTGCAGATCACCATCTCTTACTGAACATGAGGATTGAATTTAGTGCCGCGTGTATCTATAACAAAGAATAGAATTGCATTACTGATTACTCTGGAATGGAGACATGGTCGTATCACTGTGTGATAAATCATGCCAGAAATATACATTACGAAAAAAAGCATATTTTTTAAAATGATAAAAAATTGAAAGAAAAGAAATCTAATCAATAATTCATCACTGTTTTTGCAGATCAGTAGTTGATGAGAATGCTAATGATCTAGCTTGGATTTATCGACTTCTTTTAAAATGGTCCACGGTGCTGACCGATTGTTAGAGCACGTACGGATGTGTGTATCAGTGCATCCTTCCAGCGTATTCTTTTGTAAAATGTAGTAAATCATTAAAAACGCACCAGCTGGGCTTTTAAAGATCCAGTGTAGTAACAGCAAGGAAGATGAGGTGAAGGTGAGACTTACCAAATAAAATTAACTGCCCCAGGACCCTCAAAGACAGATCAGGTGCTGCGGTTAGACGGCGATTACGTTACACTCTGGTGGCACGGTTTCCGCATCATCCTGATGGATGTCCCCGCGCGGCCATAAAACTACACAGATATAGATTTTATTTAGCTTTCATGTTGAAAGCATCACACTGTCACTTGGGATTCTTTTTATGCAGGTTTTCATACATACGAATACAGTTATATTCAAATACTGAATGCTTACCCACAATTCCACACTAATTAATAGCATTAATCATAACAATACAATTTGAATTGTCAAACAGCTATATAAAAGTAAGGTCATCCCTGTGCTGTGGTTTACTTTACACACTGGTGTAATTTCTGCCGCCTGGGAGCGAATCTTCTTCAGCTCAAATGTTGAATTTTAAGCCGGTGTTGTCGGATAACTCTTCGCATGACCACGTCTACGCCCTCATTTAGGGACCAAGAACTGTCGAAAAAATGCTGATTTCGTATTTATGCTGAGGAAACTTCGAATGTATACAGTACTGTGCAGAAATCTTCAGCCTGCCCTTCTTTCTATTTCTAGTCATATTTTGCTTCCAAAGAAACAGACTTTCTTGTATATTTTTTAAAATGCAGATGTTGACAGATAATCAGGTGATTAGTATACTGGTGACGCTGAATGCTGAGTGTTTGGAACAGACGAGAGGGGAAATGAGTTTACTGCTGAGGTTGTTACATAAACGACTAGTTTCAACTGTACCTCTAGGGCACGTAAGAAATGAGGGGTGGCTCAAGATTTTTGCATAGTACTGAAGAAAAACTGAAAAACATCTGTATTTTAAAATAACACAAAGGATGCAGCAATTGCAAATTGAAAACATCAAACTGAAAGACTGCCTACTGTATGATTCACTGCTCTATTTTAAATTGGTTAACCTGTTGCCAGTGAGTCTGTGCTTTTCCCTTTATTCCTTTCCCCTCTGTATGATTAATATAGCACCATCTCTCACACACACACACACACACACACACACTCTCACACACACACACACACACTCTTATATATTAATAGACAAAAAAAAAGGCATATGTCATCACTGTAGATAAGGGTTGGACCGATAGACGATGCCATCGTCCATCGCCGATGGCCGATAGACATCACGGTGCTGAGCCGGCATCGTGATGGGGGGGGGGGTTGCGCGCGTGTTCAGAGGTTTAAAATTGACCTTAAAATTTTTTTTATGAGTAATTAATTAAATGTAGCTCATATAAACAATAACTTTAAATACATGAGTTTATTGCTACCACACAGGACGAAAATGTGTAAATTGTTCAGACTGCACTACCTGTAGTGGTGATGATGTTCTACCGCCTCCAAAGTCTCAAAACTCAAGTGAGAGTGCGCGTTAAATGGCTGTGAGCACGTGGGCGCATGCGGCTTTGAATCCGCACACACGGAGCTTCTAACGCGTGATTTTTGACTAATTTTCCTTTGAACTGTTTTAAGCCTTGTGTAAGGCTGTATCCTGAGTGAGTTTGAGACTAATTCGCTTACAGAATTTGGAGAAAAAGGCAGATCGCAGGCTTTTAACACTCGCAAGTTTTGATGATGTAACACCATAAAACTGCATTTCTGTTGTGCCACTCTGAAGCCGAGGCTGATGGGCTGATCAATCAAACTGAAAAACAGCCAATTTTGGTCACTGGCCGATCGACCGGTTCATCTCTATTATAAATGTTAAAAAAAAAATAAAAAAAAATCCTGAATGTACCTGAATCGCCTCCCCCCTCATCTCTACTGTCTGCGTGCGCGTCTATGTGTGTGTCTGTATGTCCGCTGTGTGTGTCTACAAACACACAACTCATCCTGTCCTCTCCTCCTCCTCCGACAGCCTGCTGACTTATGATCTCAGACCTGCCAATTTTCCACTATGCTGTTTTTGTGCTTAGCGAGAGCCATTTGACATTCACGCTGACCCAGATTTCCTGCATCCTGCCTACCGGCCCATATTAAAACCGACACGTTCTTCCACCGCGCGGTAGAGAGACATGATTGTTTTTAAGAAGTGCTCTGGAAGCCGTCTTCCCGCGCCGATGTTCTGGTTTTAACCAAAGTGCTGTCATCCTGCGTCACTGCGTGGGACACGGTTAAAAAAAAAAATGCTGAAAAATAACACAGTAAAAAGATAACCGGCTGAACGCAGGACAGAGCTGTCATAGTCGAGGAAATCATGAAGACGTGCTGTGTGGTCTGTATGATCGGGTGTGTGATAACAGTACCATTCATCAGTAACTATGGCTGCAGAGGAGTATAGAGATGGAGTCAGTACGGTGATTGTGAGTAATGAATGAATGAATAATTCAGGTGATGAGACTAATAATTTTCTTTCATTCCCGCATGGTTCTCTTGGTTGGGTTGCGGTTGCATTTCGGAGGCGAAATAATGACGGATCATATTGTTTCATACTTCGTGCAGATATTAAACGCTTTGCAGTAAAGGTCCTGGTCCTCAGTGTGGTCATGCTATAGTAGAGCTGCTTTGAATTGAAAGGAATGAAAGTCAAAGAAAACAAGACAGATAGAGGGAGGGAGGGGGAGAAAGTTTCTTCTGGTGCCACGTGGGGAACAAACAGCTCAAGAGGCTTATTCAGCTCAGACATTCTGATCAGACCACAAGCAGAATGAAAAGCTGCAGGGAAAACAAGAGGATTTAGGGGTGCCGGAATGTTGAACTCAGACGCAGTGTTCCTGTGAAAGCGGCTGAATGGCAAGGGGTTTTTGCATCTTAACCTTTAGCTGACCCTTTCCCAAGTGATCGGATAGAAATGGAAATTTGAAGTGTGTACATGGAGTTCACGATTTCGTAATAGACGCTACACTAGTTGACTGATGCATTGGTGAGGTAAATAAAATAGGCAAGCATGTACGTTTGTTATATTATGAAACCAATTCACTATTGTGCAGGACTGACGACACTCTTCTTTTATTGGAACATCATCTCTTTTATGTCACTTTGTGGTAAGTGTAGATATGTGCTAGTGCTGCACAATTGAATTGAAATCGCATGAACCCGCGCAAAAAGGTGGAGTTCATTACATGTACACATAGTCTGTAATTAATGTAGAGATTTGCCTGAAGTGTATTGAACATGAACGATGCACGCAGAAGTTCAGGTTGAAACTGTCCAATCAGAAGCCCCATCCATCAGTGCATAGTGTTAAACTTGTCGTGTTGGTGACCAGGAGAGGCAGATTAGCTGCTTTTTGAATGTAAATATAAATAATTAATATGAAGCACTTGCTGGCATCACAGTGAATCAGTAAATACCAAAGAGACAATAAATCACAGATGCTGTCACGTATTCTTTAAGGAAGGTGGCCATGTTGTGAAAGAGATTTTAACTAATGAAAAATATAAGTTACCTTCATGCAACTATTTCTTGTGCCATTACAGTGGAACCTCGGATTGCGAGTAACGCGATTTACGAGTGTTCCGTAAAGCGAGCAAAGATTTTAAATAAATTTTGACTTGAAAAACGAGCATTGTCTTGGTTTATGAGCACCGAGTATCATGTATCACGCGTGCGCTTCTTGTTTTGACGCCGAGCGTCACGTGATCACAACTGATCCAAGGGTTTTTCTCTCTCTTACGCTGCGGAATTGTGGGTAATCGTCTCCCCTGCTGGGTCTTAGTGCTCGTCTCTTACTGGTCTAATCAACATCCATGCACGCGTGTACTGTTTACTATAACACTGGGACCACGTGTGTGTGTGTGTGTGTGTGTGTGTGTGTGTGTGTGTGTGTGTGTGTGTGTGTGTGTGTGTGTGTGTGTGTG
>JAQQZT010000009.1:10557700-10570469 GCA_030068275.1 Clarias platycephalus | reverse complement strand
GGCCATAGTGGAGTTTGGAGTGTGACTGTTTGAGGTTGTGGACAGGTGTCTTTTATACTGATAACAGATGCCATTAACACAGGTAACGAGTGGAGGACAGAGGAGCCTCTTAAAGAAGAAGTGACAGGTCTGTGAGAGTCAGAAATCTTGCTTGTTAGTAGGTGACCAAATACCAAATACTTATTTTACAGAGGAATTTACCAATTAATTCATTAAAAATCCATTTAATTTACCAATTAATTCATTAAAAATCCAAAAAATTCATTTTTGTCTCTCATAGTTGAGGTATATCTATGATGAAAATTACAGGCCTCTCTCATCTTTTTAAATGCGAGAACTTGCACAATTGGTGGCTGACTAAATACTTTTTTGCCCCACTGTATTTGTTGTAATTTGAGCCTGAAGGGGAAAAAAGAGACAAAAATGTGTTTATTTATTTCAAATGGTTCACTTGGCAACCATCAACCCCCTTCCCCCAGAAAAAAAAGTAATAACAACCAAACTACAATTTACAGATGATACAAACTGTGCCGGTTAAGTCAGGCCTATTCCAGTGCTGCCCTAAATTACTCTTTGCATTGCATTATTTTATATTGTTCGGCTACCTTACTGATATTAAAAAACATTGCAACCGCAGCAGGATTCATGGTTCTCCATCTCCAGCATTCTTCCTCATCCTAATGCTCATTTTTGATGCTGGGCTCAGACATGGACACATCGCTCATGTCGAGATGTTTTATTCGTCAATGAGAGCTGTTTGCTGGTGAGAGACAAAGACAGTCTGATTATACACACATTTCTGCATATTTCTTTGCATTAATCGTGAGTCAGGGCCATTAAAGCAGCACAAATAATCACATCTCTAATGAATTCCCGGCGCTGTTTCATTCAAGAGCAGCACTGATACAGGACTGCATTATTACATAACACAGAGCAACACTGTTTTGACTTACTCGCCATGAGGATGATCATAGTCGTGGCGTCACGTGGCCTCAAGTGCAGGAACAAAGTCTGAAAGCTAAGCCATGTGGAAGTTGTAAAGCAAACCATGTGACCACATGCAGCGAAAAAGAAACAAATCTGTCCAGTTCAGCTTAACAAACGTAGGTGCATTGTGTAGCGACTGCATTTCTTGAGAGTCAAATTTCACCTCAATGCGCACAGCACACTCTGAACACTCTGAACACACTGCACACGCATACAGTTTTATTGTAGGAGATCGAATGTGCTCAGAATGCAGGCTTTTGGAGTACAAATGTGCTGGTAATCGAATCCTTTATAAAGGCAGGACAGCGGAGCAGCCGTAGACTGCAGCAGTAATGAAGCCTGCGCAGTGCATGAATAAAAAATTGTTCTTCGTAAAGACTTGAGAAATTATTAGTTCAAAAAAAAAAAAAACCAACAACAAAGCAAACCCAGTATTCCTACTTATGCACCAAGTTTACGGCCCTTAGTAGAATTTTTTGGCATGTCCCTTGCTCTCTCTCTCTCTCTCTCTCTCTCCCTCCCTCTCTCTCTCTCTCTCTCTCTCTCCCTCTCTCTCGCTCGCTCTCTCTAAATTAATCTGAAACACTCAGGTGGGGTTGCACGCTCCTTTTCTTAAGGCTGTTTGGCCAGGATTAATTGGTGAGTGTGTGATTATTCAGAGCAGCCTGTATGTTATGCTTTTGCTTTTTAATGAGTTCTGCTGGTTAGGCTTGCGTAATTGTCCTTTTGCACAGAATTCTTTCTTTTTCTTGCTCTTTTCTCTTTGTCTCTAAATTACTTTCATACCACACCAGATATGACTGTACCTTGCTTCATTGTTTTAACGTTGAGGTAATTTAAGTCTGACGTGAGCGCGGCTGCTGACTAACAGCCCTGAATCCCACACAGTCCGTTCTGCAGTTTTCTGCAAGTTTCTCACTGGTGAGGTCAGACAGCGAGCGAAATCCGTCAAAACATGCGTCACATTCTTGTTTTTTTGCTCATGTCATTTGTTGTGACTACACTTATTGAGTGAAAGATCACTGGGTTGTAACAGTAATGCAGTCAGAGTGAACAAATCCAGGAGCAGATTTACAGAGGGGACAATTGTGTTGATGTGACGAGAGATGAGATAGACGAGAGATTTGTTGAAATACAGGTGGGATTGACGCAAACACTGAGCGCTTGTTCATGAATGTCCAATTGCTTGTGTGCTTTTGTGTAAATCCGGATTTATGCTTCTGTGTCAAGTCTGCGGTGTGTGTCTTGTGTACCCCACCTCGAAGCCCTCACCAGAAATGTCACGGTAATGAAGATCGCAACCACTGTGACCAACAGGTCCACCTGCTAACATCACATTTCCAGCTTCTTCCTCCACGCTTCCATTTTTTACTTAAGTTGAATGTTGTACTGACCATCTAGTCCGCCGTCTTCTCCCGTGTTCCAGCTGCGTTAGCTCCAACTCCATTGTTTGTAGTACTTAAAAAAAAAACAATTAATCACTGACCAACGAGTGCTGAATACATTTGTACAGTGACGTAGAAATTGCATCGCCAACTAGTGGTTAAGTGGTGTAATTGCAGAGTCCCTCAGGCACACCAGCTCTAAAGTATAAAGGCTCACAAAGCCGTAGGCTACACGTAGACCTGACGCAGAAGCATAAATCAGGCTCATAAATGATTAGCCAGCTTGAAGTCCAGGAGGCAGGATTTCTCACCACAGGGTTGGAGAAGAATGCCAACTATTCTATTAACTATGTTCCATATTGTTATTACTGATTAGGACAAATTAGGAAAAACCACGGCTGCCCTACTTGTACAAAACGTCATGGGTTTACTGGTTGTACTGCCTGAAGATTGGTTGCTAGCATAATCTCACAGCTGATGCTAGGTGAGGTGTAACAATGTGCAAAATGTACGCTGTATATACAAGTATTCACACAATAATAAATTAACGCATGTTTGTTGAAGAAAGTAAATATGCATCACTAGCTGATTATCTTCTTAGTCAACTAAAGCCAATTTTAAAGTTCCCCACATCACCTGTCGACTGCACAAAAATCAGAAATTGTGATATTCAATAATGTGGTCCAGTTAGCATACCCTAATATTTTCTTCAACCGCCTTTAATAACAGTATGTAATGTGGTGGCCAGGTCATGTGTGAAAAAAAAATTCTCATGCTTCCAGAGCTACTCTTTGAAATATGGCTGTGTAGTCAGGAAAGAAAAGCTCCACTGATGTGATATAACCTGGTCATGCGGTACATTCAGGTCATCATGGCTTCATTTTATTGCCACATAACGTTGCTGAGCCAACTGAAGCAACCCCAGATCATAAACACTGCTTTCCGATTCTTGTACAGTTCCATGTTCTGGAATTTTCTTCAGGATCAATAAAGCCCGTCCATCCATCCATCACTCCATCACTCTGGAATGTTGACTCATTCAGAAGTCCAATCCGTATGGCCATGTTCACATTACCAGCCTAAAGTGACTCAATTTCTATTTTTTTTACCCTAATATGGAACACATCAGATTTTGTTTTTTTAATGGCTGTCTGAATGCACAAATCTGATGTTTTTCAGATCACCTCTGGTTCTAGAGCATATACGTATGTGATACGCGGTGATGTGTGCTATGCGCAGCATTAGATTTATAGCAGTGATGGCATTAGCTAATAAAGCGATTAAACTGAAGTGTCTGGCTTTCTACCTTCTACTGGACCTCAACAAATACAGCACACTCACTGTCTGCCTCCTCCAGAGCAAAACCCCAAGCATCTTTTAGCTAAAACTGCATCCACTGTTTGAAATGATTGAGTGGACTCACAAACGTATGTTTTAACCCAGATGGCGCGAGCAAGGACATTCCCACCTTAGGGGCGGACAAAAGCCACTTGTAATTATGAATGTGAAATATGACGTGAATCTGATCTGACTAAAAATCAGAATTGAACAATGTTGCTTGTAATGTGAACACAGCCTCTCACATGCTCTCTAGCAAACTGAAACCTTTATCCTGATTAGTCTGATTAGAAAGATTAACATTGTGTGTGTGTAAATGCTCTTAATTTTACCATTAAACATACTGTAGCTGTGTTTGTCACTGTTACTTATTTATGCTGCAACTTCACCAAGTGTTTAAGTGATCTCAGATCACGGTTATTCATGACTTTGACGGTTCAACTTTTAACGATGCTGGCCAGTAATTCCAGTAATGTTGATACTTGATGCAGGCCAATAATTCGACGCTTCTGAAACAGTGATCGATTTATTTTTGGTCCAGCAATTGTGCATCACTTAATCACCTTAAACTGACTGTTCCAGTGCAGTGGCTGCCTCTACTTTAAAAAGCTCACTGTGGTATAGCTTTTACTCACTCGCTCACTCGCTCACTCGCTCACTCGCTCACTCACTCACTATACTACTTATTTTACGCAGGGTCATAGAAGACTTGGAGCCTATCACACCGGTATTCACAACATGGCCAATTTGAGAATGTGAGCCGAATCAGCTTGTCTTTGGACAGTAGGAGGAAACCAGAATACGCAGAGGAAACCCACCGAACACGGGGAGGACATGCGAACTGTTAGCCTTAAACTATTGTAGTATTGTAATGTCCGGTTGTCAGTAGTCTAGTTGTCCAATAATAGTGCAGCCTCCAAGATTCTGAAGCTTCTGGCCAGGAAACTATAGAATAGGTGTTAGACAGTCTCCCGTGCGTAGGCAGTTGTCTGAGACTACAGTACTTCTGCCTTACCCAGAGCTTCCTCTGTTTTTGTAGAGATCCTGGTACAAACGCAGCTTTACCTACCGTGTTGTTGCAACAGAAACTAGAAACAAAGCTGTTCTCTTCAGTCAGTACAAATCACTTATTCCAGCAGCGGTACACACTCGGGGCAGAGTGAGAGGAGTGGAGTGTGTTAGAGAGTTGGGCATAAACCTGCTGAGTGGAGCCGTACTATACAGTCTGTATTTAATGGCCTGTCTTTAGAGCAGCTCAGAGGGAGGGAAGGAATTTTAGCTGGCCGTTTACTGACCTCTCCCCAGCAGGAGCTCCTCCCAAGCGGAACTAGCCTTTTCTGACACACACAGGACATGGCATCTGGTTCTTAATTTGAGAGAACTGTTTTATTAATAACTTCAATTACTCCGGCTTGGCTTTAGTGGTACTACAATGCCGAGATTTTGCAGCATGGACATTTCAGTTCGCCCGAGATGAAGTAGATGAGTAGAGATCTGTCATTTAGAGTTATGGTGGATATTTGGACATAGCCAAGTATGTTGAGTGTTCAGGACTGGGCAGTATGATGATATAATTAATTAATATTGTTATAAATGAAATTACATCATGTTACAAGAGCAGATGTGGTATTAAAAATAGAAAAAAAAAAAAAATTGCCCCCCTTTCTTTTTTTTTTATTTAATATTTTTATAGACCTAAAATACTGTGCAAACCCCCTGAGCCACCCCTCATATCTTCATATTAAATTAAATTATACAGATTAAAATAAAGAAATGGTTGCGAAGGTTTTTACAGTGACAGACTCCAAAGTGCCTAAAGATCCAATTAAAAAATTAGTTATTCATGCTGCATCCTCATTTCCCCTCTCGTTTCTCATTTCCAAACTTTCAGCATCACCAGTATACGAATCACCAGCCTCATCATCTGTCAACATCTGCACCTGTTTCATACTGGTTCATGCCTTAAGTAAAAAGCTTGAATGACTCATAGGTCATTGTGTGACTTAACAAACAATTTTTTTTTTTTTAAACTCATCAGGGACTGAACTAAACAAATGAGAGCCAAAACCATTCCTTCATGAAGCCTAAAGCCCCTCCTCGAGACTACATTAAAATACAAGAAAGTCTGTCTCTTAGGAAGCAAATTATGATGTTGTGCATCCTAGAAATGGCTTCAACGATCATCTCATCCATCTCGAACAGTTATACAGTGAGGCGGGTCTAATCTTGAAGCCGTTCATACGAGAGCTGTTGTCAGATCGGCTGATGCAGAGACGTCAAGACTACAACACAAGACCAGTCACCTTGACGTGCTGCTAGCGGATGAGCGGTAGACTGCGTTTTCAGGAAAGCACCTGCCGCTCTTAATAACTGTAACACTTTCTTCTGACCTCATTTTAATGCCTACACAGAAACAGCTGTGACTCTCCCATCCGTCTGTCTCCTGCTTACCGCTACACGCAGATTCACCTTCAGTAGTCCTTGAAGCTTTCTCTGGAATGCTTGCCATATTTACTGATTACTATCCTTTATTACAATACTGACACAATTGCATTAAACTAAAAAGCAACTAATCAGATTAAAAGGATATAGTACACATACTGGTGCATCTCAACAAATGTGAATATCATCGAAAGGTTGATTTATTTTAGTAATTCAATTCAAAAAGTGAAACTCCTATAGATTCATTACAAACAGACAAGTGTTTTTTATTTTGATGATTATGGCTTACAGCTAATAAAAATTAGTATCTCAGAAACTTAAGACCATTAAAAAAAAAAAAAAAAGATTTTTTAACACAGAAATCTTGGACAACTGAAACATGTGAACATGTACAGCACTCAATACTTGATCAGGGCTCACTTTGCATGAATTACTGCACCAATGTGTAGCACTGCTGAGGAGTTATGGAACCCCAGGTTGCTCTGATGGCGGCCTTCAGCTCTTCTGCGTTGTTGGACTGGTGTCTCGCATCTTCCTCCTTACGATACCCCAGAGATTCTCTAATGGGTTCAGGTTGGGCGAGTTTGCTGGCCAGTCAAGCACAGGGATACCATGGTCCTTAAACCAGGTATTGGTACTTTTAGCAGCGTGGACAGGTGCCTAGTCCTGCTGGAAAATGAAATCAGCAGAGGGAAAAATGGAGTGCTCTAAAACTTTCTTCTAGACGGCTGCGCTGACCATGAACCTGATAAAACATAGACCAACACCAGCAGATGACATGGCTCCCCAAACCACCACTGACTGGGCAAACTTTAAACTGGATTCTGTGCCTCTCCTCTCTTCCTCCAGACTCTCTGACCTTATCCAGTCCTTTTTGTCCTTAGCCCAGATAAGACGCCACTGGCGTTGTCTCTGGTTCAAGGAATGACGCAAGGAATGCGGCAGTTGTAGCGCATGTCCTGCATTCATCTGTGCGTGGTGGCTCTTTAAGCACTGACTCCAGCTGCAGTCCACTCCTTGTGAATCACGCCCAAATTCTTGAATGGGTTTTGTTTCACAGTCCTCTCAAGTCTGTGGTTATCCCTGTTGCTTGTGCAGCTTTTTCTACCACATTTTCCCCTTCCATTCAACTTTCCCTTAATACGTATGCGTGGATACTATATGAATAGCCAGCCTACTGAACCACACTGAAAGACCAGTTAAAGGATCAGGGAACCTTTGCAGATATACTGTAAGTTTCACTTTTTGAATGAATTACTGAAATGAATCAACTTTTCGATGATGGTCTAATTTGTTTAGATGTACCTGTGTGTGTGTGTGTGTGTGTGTGTGTGTGTGTGTGTGTGTGGTAATTCTTATATAGCCTTTTCCATCCTAATTTTATTCTAAATAATTAATATGGAAATGTGCAAACCCTCTCCGCCCTCCAACCCCCCCGCCCCCCCCTTCTAATAAACACCACATATACGCCATATGGAGCTATGCACTGTGCAGAGTGTGCAGGAATTATATAGAGAGATTTAAAGGAGGATTTAGACAGACAGCTCATCCACCCCAAACACACTAGTTCCTTTCCTGCTAATGTGATGGACCGCAAGCGGGTCGGACTTGGTCGTGTCCTTGTCATTGATGTCTGTAACGCATGACTGGTAGTCTCAGTCCCATGTGCTGAGCGATGTGGATGAACTAATGACATTCTAGTAAGAACTTGCGATGCTGCGTCATGTGTGGTGAGCAGTGGCAATAGTTTGTTGTCTTGTTGTTGGCATTGGAGCAATCATATCAGTCTGCTGAAGCAGAACCCTTTTGTGAGGGAGCTAATGCAAGCCTCAGTCCTTACAGTGGAACTTGAGCTGCTGAGAAAGTAACCTTTGTACAAGGGTGTAACTTGCAGACAAATAATAATAAAGAAACAAACAAAAAAATGAAGAGGGTCAGAGCGGCAAGCTCTAGTTTCATAATGTAATGAAGTACAAAAACTTGTTGTCAGAATTGTCAAGTCAGTACTTTTTCCCCTTATTTATGTTTCTGGCTTTTCACTTTTACTCCACCACTTTTTCTAAATAAAATGTGTACTTTTACTTCTATACTCACTCACTCACACACAACTTCTATCTAATATAGAAGTCTCCTGGGATAGGCTTTATCCTGTGTGGGGCACGAGGAGGGTGCGCCCTGGACAGGGTGCCAATCCATAGCGGACTCACACGCACTCATACTGTACTCAGGAAAGCAAGACCAAAACGTACCTCTTCTGCACAGAAGTTCTTTCAGATTTAACAGCCTCAAAAATCACCAATTAGCAGCACCTCAGATTAGAGCTTTACAGAGTATGTTCCAAATCCCAACTGTTTAAAGGAGATTTGCATATTTTGGATGCCGTCAGCTTTGTTTTACAATGTAGAAAGAAATACAAATCTGGAAGGACCATGGAGTTAAAAGGTGTGTCCAAATTATTCGGTCTGGTTGTGTAGATGATGCAAGATCTCATCAGAATCCTGTGATCCTCCGAGTGGCGCAGTGGTAAAGTGCTCGCCCTATCGTCCGGAGATCGCTGGTTCGGTTCCCGCGTGATGCTGTAACCTCTCACAGCCCCAGGTCTAGAGAGAGCTGATTGGCCGAGCTCTCTCAGAGGGTACTTGTGCTCCCACATTAATCACGACCAATCTACAGCCAATCAGGGGCGTCTGTGAGCTCACGTAAGTGGAAGGATCAGATAGCGCTGTCCTCCGAGTGTGTTACACCGCCCCCATAGGTGCGTTATCGAGCAGTTTGAAAAGATGCGGTCGGCTGGCGTCACGTGGTTCGGAGGAAATGAATGGTAGTAGTAGCTTTAATGTGGGAGCCCCCTAGTGACGGGGAGGAATTGGATATGACTAAATTAGGGAGAAAATCGGGGGGGAAAAAAAAAAAGAATCCTGTGATCAACCCAGTGATAGTTTTTGCTTGTTTTTACAAGTCTCTGGTGAAAATGCAATTTTTTTTATTTCGTCAGTTGTTTTGCTCCTACACTGACCTGCATAACACAATGTGAAGGTTTGTGAATAAAAATATTTCTCAGAACATGGGCTATGAAAGCTTATTGGAAAGCTTTTAAGCTTTGGTTAAGTTTGGTTATGATTTAAGTATAGTTAATAACATTGCCATCATATTGCATTAAATTTTCTTTTTGTATATACATTTTACAAGAGGCGTTTGTAAAAGAAACAAGCAAAAATGTTTGTGCGTACATGACTACAAGTACTTCTTCCTCAGGGTTGTATGTTGGGTTCGCATGGTGACTTTGCATCGGGATGATCACCTACTGTATTGCAGACAGCAGCAAGTTGTACTTGTATACTGGAGTTAATGGCAGAAGGGAGAAGTGATGTGAGGCAAAACATTGGCCGTGTGTTTGAGCAGAAACCTGGTAATTGAATAATATCAAGCAAAGTGTGTTCGTGCTTGCCTCACATAAATAGCACGCACACACCGACCTTCAGCGGCTCCTCTGCGCTCCCGAACCGCCGCACAGTAACAAGCAATTACATGTTTAATTGTGTCCCTAAATAGATCCGAGTGCATGTTTTTCTGCTGCCAGAGCGCAATGAGGTGAAGAGAAAAGGGGAGGGACATAAGCATCACTCCAGCCACAGGAAGTGAGTTAGCGGCCTCCGAGCCAAGGTTTGCGATCTAACAGGTTGTGGTGACCACACATGCCGTATTACAGACAGCAGAAAGCAGTACTGACGTTAACTGTTTAACCATGATACTATACATCTCGTTTCATTCATATATAATTCAATAAAGTGCTTTTAACACTTCCTCTGTCCTGCTCATGCATGAGCCTTGTGCATCATATGTAAGCCAAGTTAAACCCCAAGATCATCAAACGCCAAATTAAAATCAGAAACCCCTCAGCTTGCACTATCAAGTTTGTTTTCTCTCACACCTGCCTGTGTAGTCTCTGTAATCCCCTTATATAATGCATTATGCAGCCTGTGAGTGAAACGCTCTACATATTCTCACAGCTATACAAGGCTATTTTAGGACGATGGAGATAGTGTGTTTAGGGAATATATTTAGGTAATTAAGAAAATGCATGCCAGGAGTTTGAATATCACACATAATAATATAAATACTATGTTGGGCTGTGTGTACTGTAGTTAGGAATTGGAAGTTTAGACGTTTTAGATTTTGGAATTGGGACATTTGGTGGACTTGTCACACATATCTGGCAACCTCCGTGATCACGTTAAACTAGAACATATACAGCACTGTAATAAAATGTACAGCACTGTAATAATTCACTGTCACAACACAATAATTATATCACTTATTTGGCTGAGCTAGCTGCACGCGCTGGGAGTACTCACAGGACAGGGTTTTTTTTTTTTTTTTTTTACTCCCACTGTCAGACTTTTTCTTGAACAGTCCTGCCCATTCTTACAACCAGTAGCCCTAATGCTACCTGTTCCTGCAGAATATTTGACGGATTCTGCATGCTTACACGTTTATTGATGTGGGAACCTGCCTGTGATGTAACTTTTTTTTCCTTTTTTTTCCACAAAATAGAAATATATCAGTGACTTGAAGCACCGCAACACTGATCGGGAAAAAGAAATGAAAACTACAAATGCGTTGTGCTAACTCCAGGCCAAGTCCAGTAGGTTCAAGTCAAACCGGGACTTGTGACGAAATAAAAAAATTACACACATTACAGGACCTTGGCTGGGAGCTACTGTGATGTTGACCTCTATCCAAGCCATTTCCATGTTTGGGCCTGGTTTGACTTCAACACACCTTATATACAGTATTAGTGTATGGCATGATGGTTAAAGCTCTACCAGATACTGTATACAGTAAGTGTGGCTTGCATTTCTTTTGCCACTAATAATAGGAGTTGGACATTGGAGATTCTTGTCACGTGTACATGGACACACACACACACACACACACACACACACACACTGCACACCCAAACCCAATTATTGGATAGTGTGGGGTCGTGGAGTCCAACATTAATCTTCAATGCCGCACAGACGCACACACACACTTGGTGCATGTGGAGACAGTAAGGGCTGCGGTGTGTTTGCAGCATCATGCTTGGATGGGGTTGTTGTACACCCTGCTGGCTGAAGATAAGAGGGATGTGTGGGTAGATATTGTCTTCTCTCTATCTCTCTGCAGTTCTCTCTCTTCCATTTCCTTTCTCCTCACCGAGCATTTCAGTCCAGGTGTCATGTTTACCCACAGTGCTGTCTATGATTCATGTTTTTTTTTTTTTTGAGTGGTATTTTATTGTAATTACAAACAAAAAAAGAGTTTTGTTTGTTGCCGGTTCCTAATTGGTTTTTAATCGTTTGAATCCGTAATTTAATTAGTGTAGGTGTTAGTGGCTAATTGGTTGTATGATATTTCATATTACACACAGGGTATTATTATGGTGGGCATTTCAGTGTACCCCCCGTCTGGTTTGTGTGGCAGCCAGTAGATAACATTCTGAGCCTGATCTCAATTTCATTTGGTCAGATTGTCAAGGTGGCATTACTGTAACCTTTTTAATGAAGGCATTTTCAGCATGAAAGTTTCATCAAAGTGTCAGAAACCTTTATATATATATATATATATATATATACTCTGATTGTTCTATTAAATATATTTAACTGTGTAGATAATGTTTTTTATTAACTGTTACATAGTCTTTAAAATTAACATAGCACTAAAAAACCCACATGTCGACTCAAAACGAAGAGAATAAATTTGGTCTGGTCATGACTGATCGTGTCTGGTCATGACTGATCGTGTCTGGTCATGTCTGATTTGGGCACGTTTTGTTTTTGGTCATGTTAGGCCAAAAGCGAAGGGAATTTGATTGGTCTTGTCATGACTGGTCATATCCGGTCTGATCTGGTCATGACTGATTGTGTCTGATATGTCTGGTCTGGTCATGTCTCCTCTGGTTCTGTCTCCTATTGGTTACAGTACTGAATATCTCCTGGTCTGGGTATGTCCTGGCTGGTCTGGTCATGTCTATTCATATGGGTCATGTCTGGTTTGGGCATGTCTTGTTAGGCCAAAAGCGAAGGGAATCCGATTGGTCTGGTCATGACTTGTCGTGTCCGGTCTGACCAGGTCATGACTATTCATGACTGATTATGTCCGATATGTCTGTTCATGGCTGGTCTGGTCATGTCTCCTCTGGTTCTGTCTCCTATTGGTTATATCTCCTCTGGTCTGGTTACTGTACGTCATGGTTTGTCTGGTCTGGACTGTTCTCGTCTAGTTTGGTGCGAAGCCCTAGATTGGAAGCCAGAGGGTGACTAGTCATGGCACTCCAGGCACTGTTGTGACAGAAGGAAAGAAAACACAAGCACCCAGACGAATACAAGGTGTATGATGAAAAACCGTGTAAGTATCTGGACAACCAGGCACACTGTCTTTCTGCAACGGGTTTGTGAAAATGTAATGCTACTCCATACAGAGACATCCTATACGATCATATGCTTCCAATTTTGTGGCCGTAGCTAGGGGAAACGCACATACAGTAGTCACTAAATTCAAATGGGCACATCGCCGCGCACACCGCCGTTTAAAGGCGGTAGCGGGCAAAATAAATCAGTTGCATTTCAAAGTCA